>JAAEAF010000678.1:0-235670 GCA_011037195.1 Triatoma infestans | reverse complement strand
GCGAGAGTGCCAGATTTTCGAAATTGAGTATTTACCGGGTGTCATAATATATATGTATATGTAAAAATGAGTACAGTATATACAGAAAGACACAGTAAGCTCAAACTTGGTATTACAACCGCATCAAGGAAGAAATTTCGAGTAAAATCCAGCAACTCGCGCAAACGGCTCTAACACGGTTTTATTAAACCTCGTATACTATCTAAAAATATAAATACTTATCACATTTCTCGGGAATATTTATTTTTTTTTACTTTCTAGAGGAAATCGAATGTTATGTTTTTGTCTAATGTAACAGTATCCAAAGAGAGCAGAAAAGAGAAACAAATGCTAGGACCACTCTCACGGATTAGAGTGGGAGAAACCATATAAATACAGCGACGGGACTCATTACCCTTCCACTCTACCTTAATCTACCATCTTTACTATGAAGTCAGGCAGTCCAAACAGTGTAACTTATTATTATTATACAGTACTAACCAAGTCTTGTTAATTCATCAAACCAGGCCAATTCTCTCCACCCAACTAACTCCACTTCAGTATAATATATTGCTTTATCACCTACATAATACTATTACACATTAGAAACATTGATAGAATTCCAAATTTGAAGAAAATCGATTACCCAGAAGTGTGATATTACAGGTTTAGGTTTGTCGGAAAACGTTTCCAATGATTTTCTTTAAATTTAGAATGCATGCTGCTTATACTTCACATAGATTACATATCACTTTTTTTTTCTTTTTTTTTTAACCATTTTCCTGAAAAAAAAAGAAAGAGAGAAGATATAAAGGGGGATAATGGAGGTCTGACAGTTAGTTTAAATTTACACAAGCTTTCTTGGTTTAGACATAGAGCGCTCCACACAAAGGGATTTTTTTTTTTTTTTTTACTTTCTAAATATTAAAAGGGTAATTTGTCCTGATTTATGAAGATGAATCTCCATCCCTCTAAAATGAATTTTCCTGGAAAAAAAGGTTGCCGGAAAAGTTGTAGCTCTTTGTTTGTGTACTGGTATGTACTCCAATTACTTTAAAAAAATTTCCCTTTAGTGAGATATTACTTCCGATTTTGACCAAAACTATCGGTTGCCCCTACGCTGGTAGAATATTAACGAAATCTCAGACAGACACAAACGTGAGTTAGATCGATAGATAGAGAGAAATAGAAAGGCCATTTTCTGTAAATTACATTTTGGTGAAAACTCTATATAGAAAAACTGGATTCGATCACAATATTTTCTCTTAAAAGGAGTGAGAGAAAGTAAAGATTGTCTGTGAGAAATTCTGTCTACATACAAATTATATAATTAGTTTTTTTTTATGTAGAAAATTTCACTAGTTATAAATAGTTTAATTGTTCAATTAGTGAAAGTCTAGGTGAATAGGTTAATATTAGTAGTATTATTTATTTATATGATGTCCATTTCTCTTAGAGTATATAAAAATAAATACTATATAAATAATACAAATACACACACAAACACATACACATATATATATATATATATATAAAACAATTGCAGCATGACAGTGTTATATAATTACACTAATGTGTAAAAAAAATAAACAGAGAAAGGATCATAACTTTGTTGGCAAAACTGAAGGAATGAATTAAAAAACATGGACACTATTTCCTGTTTGGGCCTCTTACAAAACAGGATATTAAAAAAAGAAACATTTAAAGTTGGGTTATATATATATATAAAAAACAAGTGAGGAGATAGTAGAGTAACATATCCTGGATATAGAATACAGGATGGTTTATTTTTTTTTTTTTTTTATAGTCAGGCTAAATGAAATGTGCCGTCAATTGTGTGGGAAAATTCTGACACACGCACTTGAGAGTATTAAAAGGAAAATTACTTTAATATAATACTTTAATTAGCACATCTCTCTATAAACCTCTTTATTTCCAGGTTATTCGGGAATGTTTTTTTTTGTGCTGATACTTGATGGCCTGGGACATTAGCATTCTTCCAAAACAGCGGTCGGGGCAACCTTTCACCTCCGTAAACTGGTAACCCATCTTTTTACTTTCTCTTACACCTAGTAAGTGGAAGTATTATTATGATCGTATCAAATTTTCGAAATTGGACTTTTCATTGGAAAATATATGGTGTATGTATATGTGTTTTGGTATGAACAAATCACAGGAAGCTCAAACTTGGTATTCTGTTTAGATACGACCACCGCGTATGACACGTAGGTCTCGCTAAGCTTTCCTCTAAAGTAATATTTCAATATAAGCATGCTTCTACTGGCTATATAATATTTAATATACATCAGAAGTTTTGCTAAAATTCCAAATTTGAAGACAATCGGTTAACCGGAAGTGCGACTTACAGAATAAGTTTTTTTTTGTTTATTTTGGAATTTTCTCGGAAATGATTTCTGCTTGAAAAGCTAACTATACAGATAGATATATAACTTTTATTTGTAACATATTGTAACGCAGCCACTGGTGCCATGTAGGAGAGAAAGCAGGTATCTCAAGTTCTCCTACAGGCCGCTAGGAAGCGCTGGCGGCGCGCTCTAGCTGTTTTCAGAATGATCGAGAACCTTCCAGACACTTCTCCACCGCTATAAATAGTGGAACAACAGTCAGTTTACGGAGAACCTTATTACAAACGGAGTGTGCGTTTGTTAGTTTAAGCTGTGTATTAATTATTAAATGCTTTATTTGTAATTTATTGTGTTAAACAATAAACACACCCACTTAGAAACTAGTCGCAGCAGCTAGTTCAGAGGAAAAAACGTTACAATAACAAAAAAAAGTTTTCAAAATATTTTTGGTAGGCGTAGGGGTTCAATGTTGCAAGCGCTCTCTTCTAGCCTACAATATAATCACTACCACTGTACAGAGTCTAAACTACTCTACGGATTAGTTTCAGATTTCAATGCCGCTTGGTAAAACTGCGCCGAATTTTGATGGAGAAATAAGGGCCCCCCTCCTAGCCCAGCGACAAGTAAAAGAAGAGCCGCCAGCCCAATTAGTGCTGTTCATCCACTCTCAAGCTGCAGTGTGGATGAGTCTGGCGATATTTGTCAGTGTTGCGCAATAATTGCCGAATTACTGATGACATGCTGGAAGGTTATTTTTCAATGGATACCTAGCTAATGTGATATAAAAGGGAATGAAGAAGCAGGTATGCTAGCAAAAGAGGGTTCCCGAAAAGAACAAACACAAGTCCCCTTATCATATAATTCCAGTAAGAGAATTCTTTGGAAATTAGCAAACGTTACTGTAAGGGAAAGAAATAGACGGAAGCCAGGAGGCAAACAATGGTCTGTCTATTTTGGGCGGGCCTGGAGGTCAACTCCCACATGATTTAATCCGAAGCGAAATGTTGGCCTGCTTCAGAACGACTATCGGACGTGATTATTTGCATGCCCACCTACAACGTATAAGTGTCGCCAACAGTTCTAACTATATTCTGCGTGATGATGGAGATATGACTGGTACCCATTTGGAGAACTGTGAGGCACATGCCAGATAGACAGAATAATGGGTATTTTAAAGTAAAAGCCAAATTGTAGTGGGCTACTCACTGCCGAATAAGAAAAAGAAAAAAAAAGGAAGTTGAGGTGGCCATAAACATGGTGGTAGAGATGTTACTTGTATATCTGAGTGGCCTTGTGTGGGACCAAAAAACCTCCAATAACCACCTAAAATACATTTTTTTAGAAAAAATAAAAGTGATAGATTTTGCCTGTGCAGCAATAGGAAAGTTCCGAGTTTCAAGAAAACCACTGTAACCGTGTTCAAGGAAATTCCAATAAATTCAGAAACCTATTCTGTAAACTCTCATTTCCGATTTACTGACTTTCTTCAAATTTGGAATTTTATCAATGCTTCTATTATGTGCTTTAATATTATGTAGGTGGTGAAACCATATATTATACTGAAATGTACTTTAGTGGATAGCATTACGCTACTGTTCTCCCAGAACCCCAAAAAATCAATTTTCCCGAGAAAATGTTTCAAATAAAAGTGATAGGTATTTATGTGTGTAAAGAGAATACAAAGTTTAAAGGAAGCCGAGAAAATCAGAAAAAAAACATTTCGTAACGTCGCTCTTCCGGTTGATGATGTTTGCTGAAAATATTCGTGTATGATGCGGTGATAAGTGCCGGAACGGAATATCAAGTTTGAGCTTCCCTGTGATTTGCGATTTTTCGTTTTTGAGATATTCTGTTAAAACACTCGAACACAACACACACGCGCATGCCAAATCTTAAGAAAAATAAAAAATTTGAAAAACTGAGAGCCGAGACATTTTTTCTCTATTTCACAATAGGATTCTTATCGCTGAAATTTTATAAATTTTGAATAATTGTTCATTTTCCCATCTTTCGAGGGGCACATTTTAGCGTGATGGTTGTGTAGTTGCGTTAAAACATCATATCCAAAGTAAATAAACACACGATTACTATAGTGTAACTCCTATCTTGTTCCCAATTAGATAATACCCATTCATGCGTTTATCATAGAAACAAAGACACTCGTCTAATTTTCGTTTGGAAATGAATTATAAAAATATTGCGAAACAAAGTAAAAAACCAAAAGACATTTTAGGGATACTAAAGTGAAGGTAAAGTGAACGTTAGTTAAATGTTCTTAAGAATTTTACAAATATCAAATTCTAGAGTGAGCAATACAGTCCCCCCTCCCATACATACACAGTAGTATTTTATAGATATTTAACATTTGTCTATTTAAATCAAGATTTCAAAACAGGAGTAGAAACACTAATAACAATAGGTAAGTAGTAACAGACAACACAACAACCAAGATGGCCTTTCTCATTTAAAGACGTACACAGAGTGGCAACTTGCGCAATGCAAGAGTCTAGACTATGTGCCCCTTGGATCATCTACCAGCTCATTCAACCTTCTATAAGATCGGCCCTCTCCTCTCTCTTTCACACACATACACATACTCTTTCTTTATCTAGCCACCCTCACATAAAGTGAAAGTATCCAGTCCAAAGAAGTACCGTTAACTCTGTACTTAATAAACAAACGCCCCGAAGAGAACGTTTAAACAGTATGTACGTATACTGTTTATGGCCATATTGCGCGATATATTCTTTACTGTAACCTTCTTCTTTTATCACTCACACTTAATAAACACACAATAAAGCTCTCATTGGAATTATCTTTACTATATCGTAAACAAACAATTTATTATATCTAAATATTTCTAAAGGCCTTTCAAAAAAAGAGTTATATGTGCTGCCTTGAGCTTAAATTACAAAGTCTGTCAATTGATCTGGTTTAAAAATCAAATTTTCTTAAAAATCGATAATTTTACAAAATATATAGTTGACCTTAACTGCCAGCTGGTGGAAGAACCGCACATTGCTTAGAAATATACTAAAACATCAGAAAAAATAAAGGAATCGTAAAATTCTTTTAAGTACCACTTCCGCTTCATCGAATTTTCTTGGTAGGTTTTAGAAACAACTTTAATAATTATCCTCTATATTATGTATGTAATTATAGACCCATAAAGGGATTTTTGAAATAGCTATTTGGAAATAAATCTGAAATGTTTTCCTGTTCTCCAAAAAAATGTTTCAAATAAAACGATAGACACAAAGTTTGAAGAAAATCATTGGAGCCATTTTCAACGAAATTGCAAATAACTGGTGCGAAAAATTCACACGGTTTTCTCTTGAATCTTCGAATTTTCCTAAATATTTAGTTTTTGTTTTTATAATTAGCGTGATGCCCCAGTTTCCACAGAATAATGTTACTGGAAATAAAAAAATGTTAAACAGAGTGATTGGTCTTCCTCACGAATATTTATTACAGTTTAAAGAAATCTGCTGAACGAGAAAATTGCGGACTAGTATTTAAAAAAAAAACTGTTTAAGAAATTCGCAATTCTGATAATACTGATTTCAATTTTCTCCCTACAATCAACAGACAAATTAAACACAGCAGTACTTTGATCCCTTGGACTAACAACGTCAAGTTGCTCGGAATAACTCTGGGCAACAAACTGAACTGAACTTCACGACCCACACATATTGCAAAGTGAATTCTGGAAAAATGACTATAAGACTACTCTTTCCGTTACTGTCACGCGACTCAAAAATAACCACAGAAAACAAACTCATATTGTGCAAAGTCGTCATCAGACCTATGTTACTTTATGTTTCCTCCACCTGGACTAGTAACAGTAACATCAGAAACCTTCAGATAACCCAGAACAAATTCCTAAGACTTGCGACTGGCTCACCAAGGCACACCAAAATCGACCTACTTCACGTAAAATTTTCAGTAACCCCAGTTTATTCCTTCATCCAATATCGTCTCCTTGAATTCCTCTCCACTCAAACTGTCAACCCAATCCACTCTGCCACGCAATAGCCTCCTACGATCGCTACATACATTACAGGCATAAAAGACCGAACATATCCTCTCTTAATATTTTTCCTAAAGCGGCAGGTTTTTTCCCTGAATATTGTTTCTCGCCTTATCCCAAAAATCACTATGTAAACAATGTAGGAAGGATATAATGTGTATTGGCACTTCTGTATTATATTGTATATAATATGTATATTTGTAATAAAGCTTTTTATCTATAGTTGTTGTGGGGTCTCTGATGCTTTTTATCTATCTATCAATCAATTTTCGGAGTTTTGGAATTTTAGCAACTAATTTAATTTTTTACAACTTTCTATTTTCTAGGTTCAGAGTATCTCTTAGTTGGCTGATCGGCCAGGGGTATCATAAGAAAAACACTAAAAAAATTTTAATTGCTATATGTTCAATTAATAGAGCATACAAATTTTCCGATTCTAAGATTCCCCCTGAAGAAGACAAACAATGTTTGTCGAAACGTCGGGCCATTAATAAAAAACATTTAAAATTTTTTTTAGTGTTTTTCTTATGATACCCCTGGCCGATCAGCCAACTAAGAGATACATCTGATCATTTCTAACGGCCAACAATTGCTACAATTTGATATTTTCTATGTTACAATAGACTGGAATAGCACTTCCGGCGCCAAGTCTAACCGTTACTCCTTCCCTGCAATCCCACTAAAATAAATTTTCTCAGAAAAAAGTGTCGAAACAAAAGTGGTAGATCTTAGAATTTCTGTTTGGTATACTAAGATTAAAGAAATCAGCTGGTATCGATATCGGGACAAAATAGCGGAAAACTACAAAAAAAAATCGGTAAATTCACAATATGGCTAATCGATTTACTTCAAACTTACCATTTTAGCCACGTATTTATTTAATTCTAATTAACATTATACAGATAGAAGACTTCAGTAATATCCTGAAGTACAATCTTCAAAGAGAAGATCCATCCAATCAACCGCTTTCCTGGTATAAACATACAGAGGGTACGTACAGTAAAATAAAACAGCACTTTAGAAGAAAAGCCCGGCCCCTCCCGCAAAACCCCTTCCCTCTTAATGAATTTTCCCGGAGAAAAATCTGAAGAAAGTTTCAACACTGTGTATGTGTAGTTGATATGCAAAGTTTAAAGAAAATTGTTGGTGCCGCTCCCGAGAAAATCACAAAAAACAAAAACAAAACTTCAGTAAATTGGCACTTCCGGTGGATCGATTTTGACCAAAATCTTAGTGAATTTTGCAGACCATACAATATACACCACAGGTACATACACACACACAACACGCAGACCAATTTCTAAAAACCACTTTTTCGGACTCAAGGGACTTTAATACATATTATCTGATGAAAACTCGATATCGAAAATTTGACACGATCGCAATACGATTTTATGGTTTGCAAGAGGCCACTCGATTAGTAAGAGACTAATGTCTCTTACTATAAGTAAAATAAGTAAACAGAAAGTAAAAATGGTATAAAACGAAATTCCAGAATATAACATACCTCTAGCAATCTCTATCGCTCAAGTGATTAGAATTGCTAATTATGCTAATTAGATAATGCTAATTATTTAGAGACAAAACATTATAAATCGGAAACTTCATTGTCAAAAAAATTATGTCAACTAATGTTTTCAAACTATAATGCAAAGATATGTGATGGATGCCAGAATTATAAAAATTATATCTATTTTATTTGAAAGAAAAATGCACATTCAGGTACACACAGGTAGAAGACTACAGTTACAGAAAGAGTTCAAAGGACCTGGTTAGCTTTGTCTTTTAGAGTTCACAGAACTTTGGTAGCTTTGCCTTTTCACCCCTTCTCTCAAGGGAAGATTTGTACTAACTAGAGAAGGCATTCTTGCAAGACAGTCTGCATTCTGCTTTAAACAAGAACAGTCTGAACTAGACACTGAGCCAGAACACTTGTCTTGCGCTCTCTTAGCATTAGTGCCAGTGATAAAAAACATTAGAGTTCTGCACTTAATCTAGTTAAATAATTGATTTGTAAACATAATAGTTGTGATATTATAAAAGTACTTAAGAGAGTAATATATTTATTTCAAAACAGTGGTGATCTTTTACTTATTTCTAATACTTCTCTCTCTTTCTCAAACATACACACAAGCCCTTTACTAAACCGCTCACGCCACAAGCTACTACAGCACATCACATCAATAACATTTCAGAAAACACAACAGCCTGGATTCTGGGTCGTGAATGTGCACAAGAACAAGAAGAAGGTATATTCCCCATCACGAACCTTTCACTCCTTATAACGCTCTTCTCTCCGGTAGAGATAGTCCTCGGACTTTTAATTTATTTCATATTACCCAAAATCCAATAACTTCGACTCCCTTTGTTAGTTTTAAAAGCTGATAAAGTTTATGGTTTGCCTCAATACGTTTGTCTAAAAATTATGCAGTAACTTGAACGGTTACTGCCGGACATATAAAGTATATCATATATTTTTATTGATTCAATTCCTATATATAGATAAACTAGTCATATTACTTACCAAATTAATGGACTTCTTGCCACAAAACTCTGCCTACTTTTCCTGCAATAACATATATAAACCACGTCAATAAACATTTCATTCATAAATTTTATTACTATAAACATTTCATAATAAAATAAAATATTTAAAAGATTTAAAAATTTAAATTAAATGAAGTCATGATTTATTACTATGGGAACATCTACACTGACTTCAGTGGCCATTGCAATTTATCCTTTCTCCTTCAATTAAGCATGGAATTCAGAATTATATTAGCAATTAATTTCAATTTACACACTTTCCTGTCCTCATTCAGTATTTATTTATATCCCAGTTTTTTCCTTTTTTAAACGAATGGAAGCGCACGGGCATTATTTATTGAATTAAAGAAATAGTTGAACAGTGCATGGCGATGCTCGACCCTCTCAAGTGGGTACAGAAACTTAGGCCAGAAGTCGATTCACTTCGGTTTCGTTTCAAATCACCCCATTTCATAAATGAATGCCACAAATTAAGGGCAAGAGATAACTTTGTACCGTGGTTCTTCGGCACCAGGTATCCCATCCGAATCTTTAGCAACCGTTTAATAGTCTAATGCATATAGATTCACAATGAAAGATAAAAACGAAGATACACAAAGTACATCCTCCACAATAATCATAGTGTATTTTTTTTTTGGAAGTCCTATCTCCTGGAACCATGTGACTGTGTTCCTGTTAAGATCATCATTGTCTGTATCAAGGAAATACGATACAGAGCATACAAGGCGGTCCAAGAATAACTTCCGAGTGCAAACAACCTATGCAGACAATCTGCAATATTATTTGCAAATCCCAATACCGCTCACACCTTAAACTCATCTTCTCTTGGTGCAAAAAAAAAAAAAAAAAATGGAAAAAATACTAAAATAAATGTCAGGGCGGGTGTTGGTGTAGTGGTTATGAGCATGGACTTGTAAGTGAGAGGACCCCAGTTCGAGTCCCGCGTATAACTGCTTAATTTTATATTCCTCTAAAAATTGTTATTACTAAAGTAGGTGCTTCTGCCCCCGTCAACGACACATAATTTGGTAGTTGGACGTTAGAAACGGGGGGAGGGTGAGCCTCATTCCACTGCACCTACAGATCGAGGTCTGTTGTGGATCAAGTTGGACGTTAAGTCCGCCTGAAAAAAATAGGCATTACTTTACTAAAATAAATACCAACACATTGTTTTCTCTTTAAGTATGCAAACTTTCCATCCCGTACATATCCACAATAAAGAAATAATTCCACACAAGTACATGCTACGTAGGACTAACAAGGAACACAAAGAGACTGAAAAGACAAGAATTATGACAAACGTTATAGACAACTACGAAGAATGCTGGGACGGAGATCAACCATGAACGTATAAAGCGAATTGGCTCCATGCAAAACACTGTTGAGATCTAGCTGGACCTATAGATCCATGAAACAATCCAACATCCACAAAATCCAAAGCTTACATTAAATTCAACTCTCCACAATATCTCAATATTCCCTTCTTTAACGTGCTGATCCAGTTTCGCTTCCTTAATTTTCATAATAACCTAGCGAACTCATAATCTCAAACTTACTATCAACATCCATCCATCCTAGAACTTTCCTAGACAGTGCATCACAATCTGTGACATGAATTTCACATCTACATAATATACGTACAGCTGTAACTCCAAACATGTATTTACGTCGAGAAAACTCAATTTTCCTTACGATTTCAATACGTCTTCCAACAGCAGTACCTAAAAGTAAATGTAATCGCAAATACAAGTTTTAGAAAACATTTTGTCAGCAATAAATCAATGAACACAATAAATCAATGAACCACAATTTTTGTATTATGTGAAATCAGGAAGGCATTTAATATATCATTATCCCTTTCTCTCTATAATACGAGATGAGTGAGCACAAAATGATTTATCTAACTGTAACAATAGAATCACAGAAGATTGTTTACATCACAGAAACTACCTAAAGCTACAAGTAATCATTTTTTGTTTACTTTTCAAAGAAAAAAAAACTAACATTCAATTTATATCTTTTTTTAATGATAAATAACTTTGATTTATTGCTTCTTCGTGGTTACACTACAATGATTGTGATGGAATGCTGCAACTAGTAAGATGTACTTCAATATTGCGGCGGTCTGAAAAAGTACAATCTAACTGTTCATAATTAAGGCTTCAGATATTGACCGAGAATAAAACACAAACTGAATTAGCCATAAGATTGTTCTATCAGTTTATTGCTATCATAGTTGACTAAACAATTCTATCATACAAACAAAATTAATTAGAAATAAATAGATGGCCAAAATTCCGAGTTTCAAGAAAATTAGTAAACCGGAAATGCGCTTTTACTCAACAGTTTTTTCAGTTTTCGACGAATTTCATTAAATTCGGTACATAAACTATAAAATTTGTCAATTATAATTTTGAGAACAGGAGTAAGAGAAAGTTGTGTGAGTGTTTCACACCAGATTTTTTTTTATATTTAATGTACCTTAAATCATATATTTCATGGGAAATTAGACTTTCTCGCAATACTTCCTCTTAGATCTTAAAACAATAAGTGCGACTATATCATCTGGTATTTTAAAATTATAGTTATGCAAAATTACGGTTTGAACATGTAGTGGCTGAAGGAGTAAACAGCTACAAATAAAATGTTCACATTTAGTTAACAAATTTTTCTATTTACATGATTTCTAGAATTTTGTTACTATTTGAAAACATTTCCTAGTATACTGATGGGAATAGTTATTGCACGTTTCTTTTAACCTTGATCAAAATGCCGTTCACTAAATGTAAATAACGAGGTTACAAAAAAAAAAAAAGACGACATCATAATATCACAACTCGTGGGATTTTTCCAAAGAATCAGAAAACAAAGGATTAGATACCCCTTACCTCTCCATTATTAGACTAAACACTAGGTCATAAAAGGAATATGTGGTGTTTCTAAGATCTATTAATTATTTTACGTTAATAGAAACTTGTAATGATTGTAAAAAAAACAAACGAACACAAAAAAAAGAAAATAATTACGCGATATATAATGTCATTATACATTTGAACATTACTAAGATGTATATCAGCTGTTTTACAAACAAGGTATATTTTAAAAACAATACATTTATATCTGTTATTGGTTACTAATAGAAAAGTCAAGGTTAGTAAGTAAATATTTAAATCTTACATTAATTTTTTAATCATATTGTAACAAAAATAAATGGCGCCGTATAAGTTCTGCTAACATGGCTCTGTAAATCATTCAATCATGAACCTTGGCCCCCTCCTATAGAAATATTGCCAATTTCATTTTACTCATTATTGTACTGCTGTAAGAGGAAGTATTGCGATCGTGTCAAATTTGCGAAATGTGAAGTTTTTTGAACCGGAAATACATATTTCGCGGTTGACCTGAGTACTCCGAAGAGGTACACCCTAACTCAATGGA
Source organism: Triatoma infestans (assembly GCA_011037195.1). Lineage (NCBI taxonomy): Eukaryota > Metazoa > Arthropoda > Insecta > Hemiptera > Reduviidae > Triatoma > Triatoma infestans. Next base: position 223,310 of record JAAEAF010000678.1, on the reverse strand, counting down.
TCACTTTTTCTTTTTCTTGAAATTTCCTTTAAGGAATTGTTAATTTATTTAGGGATTCTTCAGAAGAGATGACATTGGGCTTTCCTCTAAAGGGTTATTTCACGTTTTTTTTTGGACGGTTATTGGAATTAAAACATTATATAATGTTAATTAATAATTAGTAATGTGGTTAAACATTCTGATTTTGAAGAAAAGCGGTTGAAATGGAATTTGGTTTTAAATTTCCGCAATTTTCTCGATAATGTCACCAGCCGGTTTCCTTAAATTGGTGTGAAACTGCTCAAATAATGACTTATCATTATTTATTTACGATATTTAAGCCCCATTAGCTTATCGTAGAGATTTGCTACAATACATACAACAAGAAAGACAGAATATCAAGAACCTACAATAAAATAACAATAATTTATAATAGAATAAGTTACTTATTTCATATTTATAAACAAATAGAAATCATTCAGATGATCAGCTGTGGAAATACCTAAAAGATGGGCAACTTTAAATTCATCAGTGTCTTTATCACTATTATTTAAATGCGTTAATTAAATACTTGCTCTGGCTGAAAACTATACCTCACACCACATGCTATAATGTTGCTTAGACTTGCATTTTGCTAGGGATTATTTTGATTGACATTTAACTCAGACTTAAAAATAGCGGATATAAGTACTGAACTTGGGGATTCAACTAGGCGCTACTATTTCCTATAGATCAAATCCCTTCAATCAAAAATCCTGGCACCCATTGGTAACGCATCATTTTTTACAGATCTCGAACCTCAAAAATCCATAATTAAACCAGCTATAATCGACATTAGTTTTTTCCTCTTCTTAAAAGTAGAACTTCTCTGTTCTACTATATAATCGTCTAGCTGGAGATCTGCCCTCTAGAACCCTTACAGATGATTCTTACTGTTGTCTAAATTATCACAATGCCTTTTAATACTGTTCAACAAAGATAATGGATGGCTAGAAATAATAACTTCTTAGATTCGTTTCCTTCTTACGATTAATATTTTTTTTTATTACTTTCTCATACTTTTGTCTGTATATGGGGAAGGATTGTCAATAAACAGAATAATCTAGAAAAGAAACAACGCAATGAAACTCAACTTGAAATCCGTTTAGCAATAATCAGAATCGAAGCAGAATAAGAAGCAATAATTAAGAGAATCGATAAAAAGAAACTCCACATCAACCGGAAGTAATGACTTTGCTAATTTTTACCGGGAAAAATTTATTTTTGAAATGCACTCACGAAAGCAACAACGATAATTATTATTCCTCTAAAGTACCATATGTACGGTTCTGCCCTTCGTAGCAATGCCAACAGATCAGCATTGCTAAAATTCAATGTGCTATTTTATATCCGGAAGTGCTTTTTTATATCCGGAAGTGCTATTTTATATCATTTTTGTTTTTCTTCAGTTCTTCGAAATTGTTTTCGAAAACGGCTGCAATGATTTCTTTCATCTTATCATGCTTACACTTAATAATCTATTCCTTTCATCTGAAGCATTTTTACAGATAAAATTAATTTTATTAAGGAGCTCAAGCCCAAGCTTAGAAAGTACCTATTATATAGCCAACAAATATGATGAACGTTTATGTAAAATTAAAGGCAAGCTTGGTGAAAAATTAGATGACATATAGAACTGTGAGAAATTCAGTAAGAGAAAGTAGCGATAGCTACAGATAAATAACAAGCTTGATAATGTATTTAAGAATAATAAAACTAATAAATATAATAACAATTACAAAAAGAGAAAGTACTAAATTCTCAAAATTAATTGATTAACATCGCTCTGACCTATATTATAACAGAGAGGAGTGAAAGAGAGGAGAAAAATATCAACCCAATACAAATATATAAAACAGATGTATAAAGCAATCAAAATGCGGAACTAACAAACTTGTTGTCCCAACAATAGACAATACAATGAACTGTGTGTGATGCGCCAGAAAAAAAAATGTTATATACAATAACTCTTCAACTAACAAATGAAATGAATCCAAACTTGGTTGGCGTGCAAAAAGCAAACAGTCTTTTTATTATTACTATTATATATTACTTGTATTAATTACATAATTATACAAAAAAATCAGGTATTTCTGCTTTCTCTTACTGTTGTAAGAGATAAAAGGTTAGATATAAGAAATCGTGTAAGTTTTTCAAAATTTTCATCGGAATTACATATTGTGACCTGACCTAAACTATCAACCGGAAGTCTTGATTTCACTCAATGGTTTTTCTTTTAATTTTTTGCTTTTTTCCTCAAAAACAGCTGCGATGATTTTCTTTAAACTTTGCGTAGCTACTAACTACACACATAATGGGCTACCATTTTTTATTCCAAACATTTTTCTAGGAAAAATGAATTCTGGTAGAACTTGGTTACACATATTCCTCTATAATTGGCACAATTTTTTTTTTTGTTATAAAAAGGAGACAAATCCTATCTTATCCTTAGCTTCTCCGGCATTTACCTTCTCTGAAGATCCGATTAATCAGTTCTGTGAGTTTCCTTACTAAAATGGAACCGCCAGCTTTCAATAATTCCATCGTTATTTCATCTGGTCCTTAAGCCTTCCCATCATACCGTCTTTCAAAGTCTGCCAAAGTTCTTCCTCCTCCACCAGCACTTGACATTATTCCACTTTCTCCAGATACTCTTTCCTGTTTTCATTTAGTAGCTTTTTGCCCATTTTACTTCCTTAATGTGACTGATATGTATATGAATGGTTTTATTCGATTTTCTGAGATTCTTAATGATTTTCCAAGCTTCTTTCGACCTATTAAACCTCAAGACACTCATCTACTTTTCTACAGTTTCTTCTCATTCTTTATTCTTGACCTTTCTCCTATCTTTTTTTTTCTAATTCAGTGTTTCTTTTTCTATATTCTGGCCAATATTCTTTGTTATTTGAATCTAACCATTTCTTTCTTTCCATTATACCAATTCCTTTCAGTCATTGTTCCACCATTCCTTTCCACCACTGATCTCTTTTTTCCACTTTACCAATTCCGTTCTTTCTTGTTCCACCATTCCTTTCCATCACTGACCACTTTTTTCCAATTTACCAATTCCGTTCTTTCTTGTTCCAACTTTTTTCCACTTTACCAATTCCGTTATCTTGTTCCACCATTCCTTTCCACCAATTCTTTTTTTCCATTTTACTAATTCCGTTCTTTCTTGTTCCACCATTCATTTCTACTACTGAACACTGAACAAGCTGTAAAATTATTTTAATTGAAACACTTTTTCCGGGGGAAAAAAATTGATTCTAAAGATGTTCTGGGAAACCTCAAAGTTTGGCTAAAATGTAAACTGCCGCTTTACAAAGCTTTGCTGTGGAGTTGACACTGAGTGAGTACCAGAGTAAACAAATACAATCCCAACGCCTTTATAATTCATTTATAATGCAAGTCTAACCTTGGCAATTTTAAACCAAATAATTGCAGCAAGGGAAAGAAAATCATGCGTGTCTATCCCCCCCCCAAACAGCCTGTTGATAAATTATATTGCAATTTATTTCAATATACAGGTACTTAATGAATTTATGAAGACATAAAAATAATATTTTGCAACCTGTCCAGGTTATGAAATCAGCCAAATATGATGCTCCCAATAAATCTATCAATATTAGTAATAGATCGTGAGGTAGAACTACTTATCTATCTAGATATATAAATCATAATTAGAAGTCAAAATAAATAAAAAATCTATCTTGTTAGTGATTCAAGTTTCTCGGATTACAAGTTCTTTCTAAAAGATGCAACCAATAATATTAGCCAATATAGTTCATCAAAAAAAAGATAATTTATAAGCTGATGACACGTAATAATGATGATGTAAACATACTGTATTTTAACCTCGATTATATTAGCTTAGATTATAAAATTCTATAAACAAGAATAGATTTGCACTTTATTGAATGATTATTTAGTTTTTCCTAAGTTTCCCGAAAACTATTCAAAAGATTTTCTTTAAATTTCGCACCAAATACAAAAATGCACACACTGTTGCAACCCTGTTACTTTTATTTGCATTTTTCTAATAGATGAGAAATGTCTCATGAAAAAGATGATGAGTTCCATGTTTGGTTAAGGAAGTGCTGCTTTATCCAGTAGGGTTCTAAGTTTTTCGTTTTTTTTTTTCTATCAAAATGGTTGACACGTTTTTCTTTACAAAAACTTGTGGACTCATGTCAATCCGATGACCTATATTGCTCACACTCAGTGCAGAGTCCCACCTAAGTCCACTGAACCGATGTCACTCTTCACATGTTAAACGACCGTAATATGTGCCCTAATTACATGTTGCATCGCTTGAAAAAAAAAAAAAAAGTTCTCACACACTAATAAATAAAGAAATAAAATAAAAATATAAAAAAATGTTTAAATACTAATAAAAAAAATAGTTAATAATAAATTGATATTAAAAAGCAATTATCTTGGAACTTTCACGTACGTATGACTTCAAATTAAACGATTTCTTTCTCATCTAAAAAAAAGATCTAAAGTGATTCTTCCCCATCCCTACCACTTAGCCACCGATTTTATAAATATATTTTTATGACGTGAGCAATCATCTAAAGTAAAGTGTTGAGTGAAGTTTTTTATTTGTAGAAAGCAAAAGATTTTGCAATTCATTGCCTACTTTATGATTTCGTAATAATATTATTAAACTTATCTATCGTGTTTCTCACATGTTAGTATTTAATAAAATATTTCGCTAAAGGTTGATCAGCCTTAGTTTAGTTGAGATTTTCAAAGGTTAGGCATTAGATAAATAAGGACTGGATATGCTCATGCGGTATTTTTTTTTTTGTTAAGCTAATTTCTAACCGGAAATATGTGGAAAAAAAACTGGTATGAACAAGCACTACTTCCCCTACACCAATTTAATAAATTTCAATTTGTTACAAATTGTTTTTAAACTCAAATTTGACGTATTTGTTCTAACATAGAGTTTCAGGAGGGAGGTGGGGTGGGGGAGGAAGTACCAATCTACTAATCTTGGCAGGTACAGAAGTGATGATTGCATACTATGGCCAATAGAGCCCTCTGAACAACACTGAATATACACTGAACCAACTACATAAAACATTTGAAATTAACGCCACAAATTCCGCACAACTATCCGAAATAATTTTTTTACTTTCTCTTACTCCTAGTAAGAGGAAGTATTGTAATCGTGTCAAATTTTCGTAATCGAGTTTTCACCGGAAATATCCGTTTTGGCTACCCCTGAGTCCAAAAAAGTGTTTTTTTAGCAAATGGTCTATGTGTGTGTCTGTGTATAGCATAACTCAACAACGAAAAATCCTAGAAAGTTCAAACTTGATATTCCGTTTTGGTATTACCGTAGGATTCGACAGTGGGTCATCTTCAAAATTGCTCAACCGGAAGTACCACTGTACTAGTTGTTTTTTTTTCACTTCTTTGCGATTTTCTAAAAAAATGGCTCCGATGATTTTCTTCAAACTTGGTATATCAACTACTCTTACAAAAATCTACAACTTTTATTTGAAACATTTCTCTGGGAAAATTTATTTAAGGGCACTTTTGGGAGAGAGGTGGGGTTAGGACAGTTTACTATAGGATTCCGTCATCTAAATAATATTAATTAGAATTAAATGTGTTGTTGAAATTTCAAGTTTGAAAAAAATCGGATGACCTGAAGTGCGATTTTACTGAAAAGTATTTATCAGTTTTCTGCGTTTTCTCTAAAAAGGCTCCAACTATTTCATTTAAACTTGGCATATCAACTACAGAAACGAGGATCTACAATTTTTTAAACATTTCTCTGGGAAAATGCATTTAAGAGCACTTCTGGGGCAGGGGTGGGGTTAGTTTGTCCTCTAAAGTGCTATTTCAGTTTATTACACAATTCTGTCATCTAAATAAGATTAATTAGAATTAAATATGTTGCTGAAATTCCGAGTTTGAAGAAAATCAGAAGACCGGAAGTGCGTTTTTTGCTAAAATGAATTTTTCAGTCTTTTTACTTTTTTGCAATTGTCTCAAAAATGGCTCCGATGATTTTCTTCAAACATGATATATCAACTACACTTACTATGATCTACAACTTTTATTAAAAACATTTCTCTGGAAAAATTCATTTAAGGGCACTTTTGGGAGAGGGGTGGGGTTATATTTTTCTCTAAAGTGCTATCATACACTTCTACCATCCAAACAAAATTAATTAGAAATAAATAGATGACCAAAATTCCGAGTTTCAAGGAAATAAGTGAACCGGAAGTGCGCTTTTACTGAATTTTTTTTCAGTTTTCGACGAAGTGCAACGAATTTCATCATATTTGGTACACAAACTATAAAATTTGTCAATTATAATTTTGACAACTGGAGTAAGAGAAAGTTGTGTGTGTTTCATGCCAGATTTTTTTTTTTTTTTATCAACAAATACTAATAACTACGTTTTTAATTTGTGAAATTAGCGAAGCAAGTTTAAATGAAATCGTTGTAGTCGTATTCGAGAAAAATACGAAAAAATGAAAAAAAAAAACATTCAGTAAAGTGGCAGTTGATGGATTTTGCTCAAAATCACAGCGCCGTTAGCGCGTAAACGGAAACCAAGTTTGCAGCTTCATATAAATAAAAAGGCGATAGGGGCGATCATATACACATACCTGAGTGGACATTTTGGGCGCCCTCTTTTACAAACAACAAAGCTTGTAGCGGCATTTTAAATGTAAACCTAATTGAAAGCCCCCCTCCTTCTATAGCCTTTTCTCTATAAAATAATATTTTGTTTTTTTGGAAAATAAAAGTGATGATAGGTGATGATACCTGTGCAATTAGCATTCCATGTTTAAAGGAACGAGCTTTTCCCAATTTTCTTGAAACTTAAAATAATAAGTTGACATATGTAAACATATAACTTTTATTTGAAATATTTTGGCGGAATAAAAAATTTGTGAAAACAACCAGGATTTTTGGAAGCTTGATTCAGTTATCAATGACCTAATTCAAGTGTGTGTATTGTACGGCATCGCGCCACCTGTCCTGATTTAAGGCTAGTAAATATTTATTAATTTTACAGATAAACTATTTTTGAAGGTCATAAGTAGGCTGTAAATAGAGAATATAGTAGGTAAATCTGTTATTAATAGTTTTACAACACACGTACATGCACATTTCTATAGTTGATTGAAATAACTAAACTCTTAACAGTTTAATCTTCACCAGTCGAGACGCATTAAACTCGTATGTAATAAATTTACTTTCAACGTCCCAGATACTTCGTACATCTACAAACACTGAAATACCGACAGAACAGTTATAACCACTCCAAAGAGATACTAATATATATATCACTGTTGCCAGCCTTATATTGTACGTCAGTAATTTAATACTATCTCTACAACAATCAGCCAACAATAATTTCCATTTCAATGACAATCATATTTTCTTGCATCATTACAGTAAAATCAATTAAAACTTTATTAATGGGATTAGTTTACATGATCATTTTTTTTTTTTAAATGGTAAAAAGGAAAACGGTAAATTGAATTTAAATAAACTGAGGCAACAGCGACCGCAGCTGTTACCACATTTACACGACTTTAAAATGATGTGAAGCATTCACACGACTTTCTCCCACTGTTTATAATACAATTATAAATAAAATGACAAATTGGGTTTAAATCTCAAAATTTACTTATTTCCCCAGACATAAATATGGAGTTAGTAACAAATACCTTACCTACCCAGGTAGGTATACAAGTTATAGAAGAGAGCCCCTATAATATTGAAATAAAATCTGAAATTTAATTATTTTTAGATTCCTCCATACCCCCCTTGAAAACCCCCATAAAAGCAAGTTTTCAGGAAATATATTTAAAATAATTGTGACACGTTTTTATCTGTGCAGCCAAGTTTAAAGAAACTCGATGTAACCATTTTCGAGAAAATTGTAATTTGAATTCTTATTAATACTTACAATTTGTATTAATATTATGTAGGTGGTAAAACCATACATTACTTTAGAGGATAGCATAACGCTACTGTTCCTCCCAGAAACCCTATCTCGGGAAAATGTATCAAATAAAAGTGACAGTTATTTAGGTGATGTGTGTGTGACTACGAAGTTTAAAGAAAAAACATTAGAGTTGTTTTTGAAAAAAAAATCACAAAAAACTGAAAAAAAAAAAATCATTCTGTAAAGTGGCACTTCCGGTTGATTGATTTTGCCCGCAACTTTCGTGTCAGATGCGGGTGGTAGTATCTAAACGGAATACGAAACTTTGTACTTCCAGTAATTCAGGGAGAACCTCAAAACATGTATTTCCGGTGAAAACGCAATTTCACGAAAATCTGGCACGATTTCAATACTTCCGGTTACGCTCAATAATAATCCTCCTAGTAACAATCAACTATAAACATTTTGTGAACAATGCAGTCGACATTTGGAATATCAACATCATCGGGGAAAATAATCATTCCATTTCTTGCAAATTGTAAAATGATGTCACTGTTAGCAGATACGAGTTTTTCTTAAAAAAAGGAACAACAAAAGATAAAGAACCGCGCAATCTGCGAGATGGCACGTGAATTCCTCACTTATTCAGTGATCTTAAAAAAAAAACAACAGCAAATTAGCTCTGAATTTTGCAGAGTTTTAAATGTAAGAAAAGTTCTAAGACATAAAACGGGATCGAATGGTCTTATGTCTAGAAACATACTGCTTGCAATACAGTCTAGAGATCAACAGAAGCATACCCAATCATGCTTCTGACAACAAATGAGTTTGTAGACGGCCGGCAGCGTTTTGGTATCAACACTAAGGTCACATAGAGTGAGGCTCAAAATAAAGCCCCCCCAAGATCTCCTTAGTGAAATTCGATATGATCAGCTAGTTGATGATCACCAACTTAAACTGTAAATAGGCAAATCGATACAGGTTTTCTGAATGGATTGTCGGCGAGAGGTAATTTTAGAAAGTACAAATCTGTAACGCTATGCGATTACCATGTTGTTTAGAAATTATATAGTTTCCAACAAAGAAACCGGGTTAACAAAAATGAAATAAAATTAACTTTCTTGTACAAATAAACAGTTATAAACGATTATAAAAATGTACGTATACATGTATATATATACATACATATACAAATTGTTCATTCAAATAAATTATTAAAATTTTATCACGTTATAATTATTGTAGAAATATGTATAATGGGTTTTTGAAAATCAAATCCAAGTTTTATTCAAAATTTATTGTATGAATGATTTACAAATTGCTCGTAATTAATTTTGACAAACAAACAAACAAAAACAGTGGTATGATGCGAGACTATTGTCTGTTGCTGCTGATAATTAAACCAAAATAGCGTAATCAACTCCATAAAATTGCACTTCCGGTTCATCAATTTACGTCAAATTTGGAATTCTAACAATGTTTTTACTGTAAATTAATACTATATAGTACTGTTGTTTGTTGTACGATTGTTCTGAAGTGATACTTTGAACAGGAATGCTTAGCGCTCCTGTTCCCGCCAGAAACCTTTAAAAAATCAATTTTCTCAAGATATTTATGTACGCAAAGTTCATAGAAAATCGTCGGAGAAAATTTTCGAGGAAAATTTCGAAAAACTGAAAACAAAAATCAGTAAATTCGCATTTTTCATACTTAGGGGACTTCAAAACATATATTTCCGACGAAAACTCAATTTCGAAAATTTGACACGATTTCAATATTTTCTCTTACTAGTAGTAAGTAAGAGAAAGTAAAAATCTCCCATGATTCACTCAAATTAACAATGATATTCTCTTAATGCGATTCTATCACAATAACAAATTCTAATTAACAAATTATATTTCAGACGATCAAATTCCAAAAAACACTGCCATTAGTAGAAGCGTGATCGCAAAAATAAAACTGAAATCGTACTTCACAAAAATCGGATGACATAGCGCCTTTAGAAAACTTTTTTAAAATCAATTATTCCCGGAAAAATTGTCTTCCTATGAGGAACGGATGTTTATGGAAAATCTCTGATAAAACAAGACTTCTGGGATTCCGGTGAAAACTCAATTATGAAAATTTGTTACGATCGCAATACTTTCTTTTAAAGTAATAAAAGAAAGTATAAAATTGCAAGTTTAATTGGAAAATTAATTTCATGTGAAAAAAGTGACAAAAAAATTAGTGAGGCTGTCAGACAAACAAACTCAATAATAGGCCTGCAGTTTTCCACCTTCTTTTTCATTCTCTCTCTCTCTCTCTCTCTCTCTTATTGTCTCTACTAAATATAAATACAAAACTTGAGGACCAAATCCTCTCCACATTGAATTTAACACAACTTATTCCACTTTGCCTCCAGTGAACGAATGCCTTCAGAATAGAATAGAAGGATACAACTTGGCTGTGCAGAAACCCTATTATCGGCTTCTTTGAAAGGGAATTTCTTTACCAGTTTTTTTAAGAGAGTTTAAAAACAGAAATTTATACAGTTTTTGAAAGGGAAAGTAATCACTAGGATAGATGAGTCACGGAAGGAAGCTCTACACCAATATTGAGGAAATTCCCCAGATAAGCGCCGGATTACAGGTTGCAGAAAGCAGGCGAATCGAGCGCTAGCATTGTTTCCTGCAAGATGTACCTGAACTATTCATTAAACCCTCTCTGCTTATCAACCGTCCCAAAGCACTGTATGGATGAATTGGCTACAGGTTTGAGAGTCAAGGTTCCGCCTAGAGTCTTTCTCTAGCTAATACCAAAATCTACGAGAAAAGCCTGGCAATCTGGAGTGTTTAAAGAGGTCGCAAGATCAACCGTGAAGAAATCTAAGCAAGCTACCAAGGAGTAAATAGCCCCAGTCAAGGATTCAAGAGTTTGTTGTTGTGACAGACTTATTCCAGAAACTGCTTGCAACAAGCAATCATCATCTTTTCAACTCACACTCTGACACAGAGCGTTTTCTTCACCCTAGCTAAGCCACACAACAATCTCGTTAGAAGAAGCAAAAATTAGAAATCTGAGGACTTTGTTTTCCTGTCAGAACTAGCTATATCGCTATTCAAGTGACACTCATCAGCTAACATTAATTACCCAATATCTACAGTCACAATCTACACCAACATCATTCTCCTCCCACACTAGATTCATTAAATTATGAGTGCAGACTGTTTGTGTGTTCGTCATTCATCAACCTTCTTCGTTCCATCATTACACAACCTTATATTGAAGTTGAAACTAAAAATTACTTTCTTTTCTTAGTGAATTACTACTCTGTTAAAAAAAAAATAATAATTACAAAGGAAATGAAACATGGAACGTGCTTCCATATGGCGGTAAACATAAACTTGATAGTATAACCAACCTACCGAGTTATTGTAATCATAACCAGTTCATTCATGTTTAATCATAGTGGAACTATTGAACATAGCGGTATTGTGATGAAATATGTAATAAAAGAAAAGTAACTAATAATAATGATAATAATAAAAAAACAAAATACGTTTGAACTCATTATACTTCCATATATATCTTATTAATAGAGAGAAGAAGAGAAATTATTTGCTCTTTAAAAGGAGGGCGGAGGGATTGAAGTCCTCAAACATCGTTAATCATCACTTACAAAAGGAAGCAGCAATAGAGTTGAAGTTTATGGATCAAAGTTTTTTTATGGTCATCTATCATGTTTTTTATTAACTTACAATCCATTTTTTATGGTGCATTAAACAGAATTTTTTTTTTCATTTCAAATTCTCCAACAAAATAATACTGACATCCAAAATAGGTCTTTTATTTAGAAATCAATTTTGGGGTCTGTGAATATATAAAAAAATCTGGTGTGAAACACTCACATGACTTTCTCGTACACCAATTTACATAGTGTACGTAAATGTCTAATTCGCTTCAAACTACGTGTAATTCTTACAAGATGTTCCATTGATGTTGTCTTCAAGTTACATGAATGGAGGAATCTGAACTTAATAAAACGACTTCTTTAAGGAAAGTATAGCCTCCTCCTCCTCCTCCCCCTCCTGCTCCAAAACAATTCTTTCAATGAATTTTATTATAAAAAATTTTGAAACAGGTCTCTGTATATGTAGTCAGTATATCATTGTTAATAAATCAAAATTAATGAAAGTTAAATGTAGAAAATTGAAAAAAAAAAAAAAAAAAAACTGTTCAGTGTTAACGCACTTCCGGTCAAACAATTTCCTAAATTAGTATTGTTTAGGTGAATGAATTGTATAATAAACTAAAATATTATATTTTATTGGATATATGGATGGGTCCGCAATGCTGGATATCTGGTATTTTATCCGTCGTAGCATGCATATTCCTTTAGTTCCTGAGCGGTTTCGGATTTTCATCCATGGTCAGAGCAAATTCACCAAGTTCATGTAGTGAGTTCACTTCAACGCAATTACATTCACACTTGTTGGTTTGTTGGTTGTATATATGTGGGGGACGTTATAAGGTTATAGGTTACTCTAAGTGTGTTTGTGTTTAATGACAAAATGGAATTATAAATTATGATTGGACATTAGAAAATAGTGTATATATACACTATTTATATAAAATAGTGCACCATTAAGTAGTTTAATAGTATAAATAAATAATCTATAAATAAATTAATAATAAATATCTATAAATAAATAAATCCATAATATATTCTATATGTGTAACCTATATAATAAATCTTAAATAAATAATAATTAATATAAATAAATGAATAATAGTATAAATAGTATAATGATGTAGTATTAAATTAAATAAAAAATAGTGCATATATTCCCTATTTTCTAATATATAATCCTAATTTATAATAATTCCATTTTCTCATTAAACACGCACACATACATAGCAACATAATCTTATAACCTCCCGCACATATTATACAACCAACAAAACAACAAGTGTGAGTGTAACAGAAACATTACGTTGAAGTGAACTCTCTACACAAACTTGGTGAATTTGCTCTGACGCTGGATGAAAATCCGAAATCGTTCAAAAACAATAGGAATACGCATGCTACGACGGATAAATTCCCAGATATTATATTTTACTTTGGCGTAAAACATCTTTCACCATCTTAAATGAATTTTTCCGGAAAAATGTTTCAAATAAAAATTGTAACTCTTTGTATGAGACTGGATGATAATATGCCAAGTTTAAACGAAAATCATTGGAGCCGCGTTTTTCTTTTTTAAGAAAATCCCAAAACATGAAAAATCCATTCAGTGTGGAATTTTGGCAGAGAAATTCCTTTCGGGAACCCCATGGTGATGCCTAAACGGATTGTCAAATTTGAACTTTCTGCAATTTTTTGTTTCTGAACTATGCCGTTCGTACCACATACACACAGAGAGAGAGAACCCATTTTCTAAAAACCATTTTTTTTGGACTCAGAGGACCTGAACATGTATATACCGGTGATATCTTGATATTGAAAATTTTAACACGATCGTAATACAATGTTTGCTATATTATTTAAGGCAAATTATCGCTATTATTATAAAAAATCAAAATGCACAACAATAAAAGCAAGGTAAAATGCGTGTGGTAAATGTAACACACCATAAGTAACAAAGCACGAATGTGCATAAGCAATATCGTTGCATTTACGAATATTTTGTCTTTCATTTGAATATTTTGTTGTGATTTCCTGTATCTGTCATTCCTCACTCTAAATTTGTCTTTCATAAAACTTATATCTATGGAGCTGACAAAAATGGCACCCTATAATATGAAATTTACCTTGAATTCCATTGCAAGAATTCCACGTTTATATATACGTATATATATAAAACTTCTATCTAAAACATTTTTTTGGAAAATTTTGTATTACCTGCTGGAAATTAACATTTACCCCCACCATTCTTATATTTAATTGGTAATAGTTGGTAAAAATTCCAAAATTACCTTTATATACAAAAAATTTAAAACGTAACTTCAACAGAGAATGTCCTAGGAGAGAGCGACTGAGAGTTTTTGATAAAATTAGACCCTGTTCTTGATAATAATGCCGACAATGCTGTATAACGGAAAAAGATCAATAGCCGAAAATTGTTCTGATTGGAAAGCAACACTTGGCCTGTTTATATGTTAACGATCAAATTAGATTTCTATAAAATACTTTTTTCATTCCAAACAATACTTCTATACAAATATTACTATTGCATGAGAAAATAGTTTAGAAAATTGCACTAAAAGTATAAATTTAAAAAAAATAAACCTACGACATAGTGAAAGGTTATCTGATTGAAGACTATAATAATAAATAAAAAAAATACATTAATGTCTTCTGTAAAAAAAAAATAAATAAATAAATCTATAAACAAGTAATAAAAATATAGAAGGCCCTGGTTTGAAATTTACACGTCATCCTTATCCGCTGCAAGGATACTTAATTGTAAGAGTCATGGACTCTCACGTCGACAGAGAGGATCTTTCTCTCTCCTTTCAGAAAGTGAAAGACGGAGTGGCACCAATATTACAACTTCTTCTTCCTTTGCTTTTATAAATAGGATGACTGTAGAAAAAAATAAGTAATTACTTCCTTTCGTTCGCCCTCTTGCGTCCTTTTTTTTTATCATTCTCTTACTGCTGTAAGAGAAAGTAAAAAGAACAAATCTTATGAGATACATTCACATAGTTTTCTCTTACTATGTGACAATTTCTCTTCAAAAACATGGAATGCTTAATAGAAATATAGTCGGCCTGAGCAGTTTATTAATTGTTGGTTCTTAGAGCATAAGGTTTACCTGGAATGTGAGTTAAGCATAGCTTTCCCAGACAGATAGATTTCCCAGAAACCACCTAAAATAATGTTTGCCGAAAAAAATCTGTTTAAATGTCTCGCTATAAAATCTTAAGACGACTTTATTTACTAGCTCCACAAAGCATTCCCTTGAGAGTTTTTCCTTCCCAAACATGCGTAACCTCGTATTAATGAAAAACAAAACAAAAACTAATGGAACGGGACAATTGACCTATATATCTTTCATAAATCTCTCTTAGCCAGACCACCTTCCGTGTCTCTCCAGTGCTTCTCCAGTTCTCTATTCCTTCACTGATTGATTTCCCCAGGGCAAAATTGCATAGTGATGGCTACTGCTTCGCACGGGACCATACAATGCTAATGAGGATCCCACCTTAGCCAACTCAGCCACGAAATCGGTAAGCCAACGCAGCTCCAGCGGAAAATCCCTAAAAAATGTATTTCCTCTTCCACTTCAAAATGCTTCACGCAAAAACTGAGCAAAATAGTCAAGTTGCACTTACTGGCAGTGACGGATTTAATCGAAAGCTTCCGGATTTCTTCGTGATGCCAAACCGGGATATCAAGTTTGAACTTCCTGCGATTTTGTTCCCATTCACTAGACCCTTAAAATATGTAGTGCCGATGAACACCTTGAATAGATCGCGCAGTAAGAGTAAATAAAAGGAAACACAAAACAAAAATGATGTAGTACTGGTTTTGTGTGAAAAGTTTGCGACGGACTTCTTCCATCTGAGACCTTAAACGATATAAGAACCAATTTAGAAGTCTAGTAAAGTTTTGAGTACGTATGTATACGAGTACATATTTGTGATTGACTGATTGAAATTAAAAATTGAATCATCACATTACTCCCCACCAGAGCTGTCCACTCTCTAAAAACAACTACTACAGTTTACATCAAGGAAGTTAATGTAAGTGTCCTACATGAAAATGAGGCCGCTATTAATAATTAGCAAGGATTAAAGTTTTATTAATGATTACATGAAATGTAATTAAATAATTTCTATTTTATAAATTGCTACCATTAGAAATCTAGTATTATTTTGTTTTATGACAAAATTTGTAATGTTATGTGTTTAGGCATATTTTTCCTCCGCTATAAAAGTTGTGAGGACAATTAGAAATCTCTCAGTAAGTAACTTTATATTAATAGATCAAATGGAAGTACTGTTTAGAGAGAGAGAGAGAGAGAGAGAGAGGTGTGTGTGTGTGTTAAAGATTAAATAGTTGCAAAAAAAAAACACAGATTGCCATTACATGCGCTAATGATACCGTTTAAAATGTACGTATTTCCACTACTGGTTGCTTGAGTAATCCTAGTAATGGCTTTATGACCTAGAGTGCAGCACAGTTTTTATGGAAATTAACGATTAGTGCCATCTATTCTAGTCTAGAGGCCTCTCTAAGGGAAAAACCTGGTGTGAAACACTCACACAACTTTCTCTTTCTCTTATTCTCAAAATCATAATTCACAAATTTTAAGTACCAAATTTAATGAAATTCGTCGAAAACTGAAAAAACTGTTCAGTAAAAGCGCACTTTCGGTTTACTAATTTTTTTGAAACGCGGAATTTTAGCCATCTATTTATTTCTCATTAAGTTTCTCTGGGTGATAGAATTGTATAATCTGTCATCCAATTCTACCACCCAGAACTATGATAACACTCTACTATGATACTCTTGAACTATGATAGCACTTTAGAGAAAAACATAACTCCACCCCTCTACCTGTACTAAAAGTGCGCTTAAATGAATTTTCCCAGAGAAATGTTACAAGTAAAGGTTGTAGATCTTTATATGTGTAGTTTATAGGGAAGTTTCAAGAAAATCGTCCGAGTCATTTTTGAGAAAATCGCCAAATAGTGAAAAAATTATTTAATAAAGTGATAAAACAAACGCACTTCCAGTTATCCAATTTTTTCCACACTCGAAATTTCGACAACATATTTAATTCTAATTAACATTATTTAGATGACTAAATTGTCTAATAAACTGTAATAGCACTTTAGATGAAAACCTAACCCTACCCCTCCATCAAAAGGCGCCCTTTAATGAAATTTCCCGGAGAAATATTTCAAATAAAAGTTTAGCTCTTTGTGTGTGTAGTTGATATACCAAGTTTGAAGAAAATCGTCGGAGCCATTTTTGAGAAAATCGCAAAAACGTACTGTCAGATCCCATGGTATTATGTAATCGGAATATCAAGTTTCAACTTTCTACGGTTTCTTGTTTTTGAGATATGCAGTTCACACACACACACACACACACACACACCATTTTCCAGAAACCACTTTTTTGGAGTGATTCCGAAAACGGAAATTTCCGGTGAAAATTCGATATTGAAAATCTGACACGATTACAATACTTCCTCTTACTAGGAGTAAGAGAAAATAAAAAAAAAGTGCCTAGTATGAAACGCTCACACAACTTTCACTTACTGCTGCTAATAAAATTAGTTTTTTTTTTTTAAATTAAATAATGTTTTTTTATTAATTTTATTATGTGAAGTTCAACAATCTAAATTTAAAGGAAAAATTTATAGCTGTTACGGAGAAAATTCCAAATGTTTTACTAGAAAATGTTCTGTACTAAAATATTCACTGCACTAAAGTATTGTAAAGATAGTAACCGTTTCGATACTATAGGTGGGTAACTAAAAAAATATTACCAGATATATCTGGAGTCATTTTAGTAGTTACCCACCTCTAGCATTGAAACGGTTACTATCTGAATATGCTAAAGCAGTAATTCAAAATCTAGAAAATTCGAGTTGTCTAGTTCTTTGTATTGATACCACGTATGTTGATATGTTAGTAATAAGTTGGTACTAATGTATTGTGAATTATATAGATCTGATGATCGCCAAGCCTAGGCTGAAACGTAATTAAAAAGATTATTTTACTGAAACTATTGTTAAAAAAATTATGGAACGTTGGCAAGAATTCATCTTAGTTTTGTTGTAATTCAGACCCGAACTTCACGAATTTCAACAATATATTCTCTAACGGCCGTTAAGGTTATCAAAGTACAAGGGAAAGTGAAATGTTTTGATTAATTCAATTTGATGAAACTGGAATTCCAAAAAATACTCAGTTTTCCAACTACGATGTTTTCAATCAATAAATAAAACTGTTTACAGTTTTGCGGCCTAAATGGAAAATAGAATCAAAAGAGAGAGAAAAAAAAATTAAAGATAAGATTATTTAGAACTAAAACAGTTTTCAATATTCAATAATAAAATCAAAGAGCCACTACTAACTGATGATCAATAAATTTCACTTTGCGCTAGTTTACAGTAATATAATCTCCCATAATTTTTTTCTTTCCTAAAACGTCAATGAACAGAATTTCCCACGAGTGAATGTGAATGGCCTCCATTCCATCCTTTAATGTGTCAAACAAAACAAAAACAATACGTACATTCCAATCACTGCAAAACGACAGTTGTTTTATTTATATTTTGATTAATCATCTAATAGGGAGGTTTCTTTTTATGTTTACATTCTCTTACTACTGTTTGGGGGCGTGTTGTGATTGTGTGACATTTTCAAAATGGTGTTTTGTTTTCATCAAAAGAACACGTTTTTGAGATCTCTGAGTAACAAAAAGTAAAAAAAACTGGGGAGGTCTGTGTCTGTATTAGTGAGTGTATATTGGAGAACAATCTGCAAAAAGGAAATATTTCAGGAAGAATAACATTTTTTAGTTAAAGGAAAATCGTTGGAGCCATATTCGATGTTCGTTGGAAAAACTTAATGTCAGATGTGAAGATAGTAAAGTACTAACGGAATAACCAAGATTTAAGCTACCTGCCATTTTTGTTTTTTACTTAATGTTCGTCTTCAGTTCTATATGACTAGGAGAATCTACACTTAATAAGATGACAATGAGATCTTTATACGGCAATGGCCAGAGGAGTTTTTAAAGAAAAAAGAATTCTTTGTTGCCTTTCTTTAGGAGCTCTGCAAAAATTTTTGGAGAAAAGGTACAGTATTGTAGGGCAGAAAAAGTGCATAGATTTATAACAAATACTTCCACGATAACAAATATGTTTTCCACTTTTTCTACACTACAATACTGTACAATAATAATGTACCTTTTCTCTAATAAATTTTGCAGAGCTCCTGAAGAAGGGCATCAATGGACCAGAAACGTAGTGCAACAAATAATTCTTTTTTCTTTAAAAAAAACTCCTCTGGCCAGTGCCATATAAAGATCTCATTATAATATTAAGGCCTGACGATTTGAAAACCTTTTTGATAAAATGACTTTTTTGAAGAAACATAATCTCATTTCACCCCCTCCACCCTTCCCCAACTTGTTTAAATAAATTTCTCGAAACAAAGTTTTCATACAAAAATGATAGGTCTTTATATTCACAGCTAGTGTATCAAATTTAATGAAATTCATTGGTAATTGTGTGGAAAAACCGTGAAAAAACTGTTCAGTAGAAACGTTCTTCCGGTCAACCGCTTTTCTTGAAACTCGGAATTTCGTCAACATATTAGTTCTAATTGATATTAGTTACATGATAGAATTGTGTAGTAAATTGAAATAGCACTTTAGAGGGAAACCTAACCCCACCCCTCCCCCAAAAGTCCCCTCAAATGAATTTTCCCTGAGAAATATTACAAATAATAGTTTGAGCTGATTATATATGTAGTTGATATAACAAGTTTAAAGAAAATCGTTAGAGCAGTTTTCGACAAAAAACTGAAAAAAAATAAATAAATGATAATAAAGTCGCCATCTCCGGTTGATGGATTGTGCCCAAAATCTTCGTGTCTAATGTGATGATAGTATCTAAACGGAATACAAAGTTTGAGCTTCTTCCTGCGACTCTCCGTTTTGGAAATATTCTGTTCACACACACCTACAGACGATTCGCTGTAAATATTGTTTTCGTATTCAAGGGACCACAAAACGTGTATTTCCGGTGAAAACTCAAATTCGAAAATCTGGCAATATATAAAGTAGTATATCTGGCATATATATATATATGTCATATTCCCATACATTTTTTTCATTTTATTTTTTTATTTTAACGTCACTAGGGTGAGAAGATCAACAGAGCTTTGAGAAGATTATGTCTTCGCTTTGACAATTGGAAATAACGGCATTTCCAATTGTTTACCCGAGTAACAACTCAATGTTATCTCCTTTCACACTGTCTGTAGGAAGATGGACGACAAAATAAAAACCGTTTAATAGCCTAGGAATCTTTTCTTGTCTTTTAGAAGAAAGAATTCTTAGGGCGACACTAACTTGTAACAAACAACAGACTAAGTGTACTACAGTTCTGGTAGTTTAAAGAAAAATGTTACTTCTCCTATTGTTCGATATATCAAGATATATTTACTTTACTTCTATGTCCTACAATTGTTGACATGGCAACGTCAGCAGAGGAAATGTTTCTGCTTTTTCTAATATCGGTAAATAATGTCAAATGAAACAATCAAAGTATACCTTCTTGGACAATAAATAATGTTCCGGAACTGCAATCCTCGAAACAGATCTATAAATAACCAACCTGGAAACAACGGACAAGTGCCCCGATTTGGTACAAGTACGAATTCATCAGAAACTAACAGGGTGAACTCCTATCATTTTTTAAAATCTATTAACGACCCTATTGGCTGCTGCTGTAGATAAAAATCTTACTTGAAACAATTTCAAACACCCATTCTATAAAACTGCACTTCCGGTTAATTGATCTTTTTCTGTCAAGGGGAAGTATTGCGGCGATCGTGCCAGATTTTCCAAATTGTATTTTCATCGGGAAGTATTTGTTTTAGGTTCTCTAAATAAGAAAAAATGTTTTTGGCGAAACTTTTAGTTTTTAGGTGCGAGTTAATAAATAACTCAAAACAAGAAGTCGCTCAAGAAGATAGCTCAATCTTCGCCGAATAATACAGATTTCTACCACTTATATAATATTATCTATCATAAAACAAATTTCGGAAATTCTGTGTTTGGAGAAAAAAGTTGGTTAACTGGAAATACGATTTGATTGAATAATTATCTGGGATGAACTGGATTTCTCTGGAGTTTTCTTTAAACTTACAATGTCAATTACTAATGGAAGATTCTTCTCGACCGTTCTCAGGAAAAGGATTGCGAGATTCGGTCTTTTTAAAAAATAAGAAAACAGCGGTTCAACTATGGTTTATTTGTTCACATATTCTCTGTGATGTGAGGTGTTCTCAACTTTTTATTTTCCAATTTATACATAAGTTTTTAAATTTGTTATGTGTTGAAGTTTGTTGTTTAATAGTAACTTGTTTTGTTGTTTAATAGTCTTTTTTTTTATACCTTGAAAAAGACAATATTTTGTCGAAATGTTGGCAAGAATTTAAGTTTTCTTATTTTTAAAAAGACCGAATCTCACAATCCTTTTCCTTGTTAATTACTAATTTAGAAAGAAAACATTTTTGTTAGAACATTTCACGAAGAAACCATTGAATGGGAGGTGATCTGTGGGGGTCTAAACAACCCTTGATAGCTTCTTCATTTTACGGTCATCGACTGGTTTCGGGTACACTACGTCAACCACTTAAACGCAAACGTTAACAAACAAAACTGATATATCTTCACAACAGTAACATTGATATATTCGGGTACAAAATTCGGATTGGAAATATTGAACAATACGAAATCTACATAAATAAAACACAAAACTTAATAAGTGACAACAAACAAAATTCGCTAGTGAACCTTCTATTTTCAACACCATTTTTCCCAAATCAAAACAAGCAAAAACGCAATAAACATACACCAAATAACCAAATAGCATTAAGCAGCAAAAAAAAAAAAAAAAGGTATTTTGTATGTGCATATGCGAGTGTCAGTATGTTTGTAAGCGAGTTTGAAGCCTAGTTATAAATTTAATTGTTTTTCATATATATTTGTATAATATCTTACGTTCATTCACTTCATTTTTATAATTAATGATCCCATAGTCGTCAACGATTGACGCAGTAATCTTTCATAATTAATATTGGTTTGTGAATATTGGTTCAAAGAATAATAATTAAAAATAAAGATAGTTTAGATAATTATACATTTATAAATTTTAATTCAATTTACTCTAAACGTAATTTAAGTTGCATAATATCTCCAATCAATGATGTTCCATTTTTAAAGAACCAAAACAGTGTCTTGTATTAAAATGGAAACGTGGCCTTAGTCAGGTATAGAGAGAGAACCCCTTCTTAACCAAGTTAGGTCTAACAAAAACACTTTCCAAAACGATCTGCGCTAGTCTGTGTTAACACACTGTTATCAAGACATCCTATCCTGATGAAGCGCGAAACTCCCGAAACCGGTCGATGACCACAAAATGAAGCAGGCTACATGGAAAACATCCCAATCCCAACAAAAACCTAATGGTTGTACAACTGTACTTAAAAATGTTTAAATTTAGTAAAATGCTTAGTTTAAAATCCAACAATTACAGTTTCTTCCCTATCATCCTTTTCAAAAATCAAGATCTTTTTTTGTAGCAAATATGTGTCCTCTGTGTGAACGAAATACTCAAACATAAAGATTGCAGTAAGATCGAACTTGATAATCTGTTGAGGACATTATGTCTGACATTAAGGTGTTTTGTTTAAAATCTACCAATAGTAAGTGCGATTTACTGCATGGTTTTCTACATTTTTGTTTTGTTTTCCTGCGCTTGAACATTGGCTTCCGTCATACGCTTTCTAGTAGCCCAGTGCGGTTCTGCGCTGTTCAAACGCCATCACTGCCTAAATACCAGGGTCATTCAATAAGTAAAAGCGGCAAAAAACAAAAAAACACACACTTTTTGAAGTGTGTCTTGAGTTAACTGTGGCGCGCGTTGTCATGAAGCAAAATCAAGCCTTAGTCTAGAGTCCACGAAGTTCGTTCGAATGGCAAGCCTTACTTTTTTGTGAGCATATCACTGTAATACTGGCTGTTGAGGTTCGTTGATCTTCGAGATAGTCACAATAAATAGAGGTGGGAAGTTGTAGCTTCAACCGGTCGTCCACTTCGTTGCACGTCACAGACACGTTACTCGCCACTTTTAAATGTTCCTAACCCATTTATAAATGTTCGAACGGTTCAAACAATTATTCCCGAACATTTTCAACATTCTTTCGTGGATGTCATTACCTTTGATACCCTCTGCCACTAAAAATCTAATCACTGAGCGTTGTTCTTCCGAGGTGCAATGCTCGAACGGACTCGCCATTGTTAACTGAATACATTTGAGGTTATGCTTACCAAATATTCTCGAACAGCTGATGAGAAAGTAAGTACAGGATACCAACTTGACGCACTGAAGCTATTGTATTACAGGGATTCGTCTCGTTACTTATTGAATGACCCTCGTATACCTAATGTTCTCCGAGGATGGACACACATCTAGATGTTGTACCGTCATAATATGGGTTACTTAACGGACAATTTGGGAAGTTAGACAAACACACCGAGTTTATTTAAATGGTCTGAAAGTAATCTTGTCCTGGCAACATTCTAAATCCCGACAGATAGTTTGGAAAGAAGAGCAAATTTATGTTATTTATTATTTTGATTATAATTCTTTAAAACTGAGATTTTTTTTTTAAATCGAATAATAAATATTACTATTCAGTTTGTTTTAGGGAATCTCAGTAATGAATTTATATTTATGTTTTGTCTGTCCTATTTATATTTCCACTATTATTTCTACATTAACCTGTTCCACCATTATCGCAATTGCAATTAAATTATATTGATGAAAACAAAACAAAAATTATCAGTTTTATACTTGTATAAACTGCAGCAAGAGAAAGTTGTATGGGTGTAAAGCTCGGCAACTTAGTTGCGAAATTAAATGACGTCACAGCTCGTACTAGAAAGCTTTGGCAATGGGGGGAGCTTAACAGCAGTTAAGGTGTCACAAATAAGTTGCCGAGTTATACCACACCAGATTTTTTACTATCTTTTATTGCTGTAAGAGGAAGTATTATAAATAACTCAACTAATTTTTTACCGGAAATACAATTTGGGTTCGAAAAACTAATCGAACGGTCAATTTATTTTGAGTATGTGCCGTTTAAGGAGGGGTGGGGGAGAGCAGAGGTGCTGGAGAACGGCAAAACATCAATAACATAAAAATAAAAAGTGATGTAAGCTCAAATTTCATATTTTGTTTAAATATCACCTATCTCCGAAAAGAAAGTATCTACCATCAGTGTAGTGCAATGGAAGTGTAGATTGTATAGAAAGGTTTGTTGAAACATACATTAGCAGATATAAATCAAAACAAAATTGAAGTTTGTATACAACTTCAAATCATATAAAGTAGATTAATGAACGAATAATTTTAATGGCTTGCACTAACGATTGGAACATTAGCTGTTAAAAGAATTACGAGCCACTTTAATATATATATATAAAAGAGTCAGGTACAAAATTATTATATATAGAATAATCATTACATTCTTCAAAATGTTTCCTTGCTCTTATAAAAATGATTTCAATAAACATTTCTAGTTATTTTTAAAGAAAAATAGTAGGAGTAAGAGAAAGTAAAACATTTTCTAATATTATTACTTCTTTCTATTCGATGACGTCACATTCGTACGCTATTAATAAATCTGTTTAAATCGTTTAATGATCATTAACATCAATTTAATTATCTATATTATTACATAATATTACTTTCAGTAACGGGGCAACAATATCAATAGGAAAATAGTTTATTTCCAGTCATCCAAGGAGATCGATCATTCTTGGATAATGATTGTGAAAACTTTTCTTCATTTATATCCTATTTAGGAAGACGATCAACTAACCATTAAATTATCTAATAACTTATAAAACAATTAGGATAAAACAAAATCAAAGTTCGAAACACTCAAAAAGAACTTTTTGTTATCACAGCTACGTATAAAAATTTCAAGAAAACATTGGAGCCATTTTCGAAAAAAAGCTGAAATATCCTTTCAGTAAACAGATATTTCCGGTTAGGAAAACTACTCTGCTAATGTCCAAGCGGTTTACAAAATTTGAATTTCCTATGATTTTCCGTGGTTGATCCGATGGTTCCGATTGTTGAATGTGCGTATGTATGTACGTTTTTTCGAAATTGAGTTTTCACTGGATATACAAGTTTTCCAGACCCTTCTAAGCATGAGTATCTGGTATTTCAGAAATATATATATATATTTTCGTGCTTAGAAGAGTCTCGGAAACTAATATTCCCAATGAGAATTCAATTTCGAAAACCTACATGAATACAAAGTTGTTGCACACCAGCGATATTTCTTTCCCACTTACCGGGCCAAGAAAATGTAAGTTCACCTTTCAATCAAAAATTTTCCACGGATGCATTATTTACTCAGGATGTAATGGGATCCGAATCATTAAGATTGTGAGGATCCGAAGAACCTAGTTATTCGCTACCTAGGCTAGACTAGTGAGGGAGATTATATACGTATATAATATATAGCATCGTCTATAGAAGAACAGTCTTTGAC
Source organism: Triatoma infestans (assembly GCA_011037195.1). NCBI lineage: Eukaryota > Metazoa > Arthropoda > Insecta > Hemiptera > Reduviidae > Triatoma > Triatoma infestans. The sequence continues at coordinate 198,055 of JAAEAF010000678.1, read as the reverse complement.
ACCAGCCAGCAAACATCAATCTACTTACTTTCTAATTACTCAGCCAGTCTGTCTCTCTCTCTTTATTATTCTCTCGCCTCCTTATTCTCTAACTTCTAATAGTGTAAAGTCCTTGCAATTTGTGTTTCCTTGTTACAGTGTTCAGCACATCTACTAGTTGATTTCTTAACGTTCCTAATTCGCTCTAATTCTCTTCTTCTCTGTCATCCATTATATTAAACTGAATACCCCTAATTTGAACGAGCTCCTCTGAAATCTTCGAAATATTTTATTTTTAAACTCTGGCAGAGATACTTCCGTTATAAAAGTTATGCAAAAAGTTTAAATTCCGAAAAAAGTTTCTCTTATAAAGATCTCACTTATAATGTTGTGATATAATATGAATGAATATCAAGATAATGATGCAGGTTAAAATAATTATCAATTAATACTTTATCTTTTAAATAATTAGCTATAAAAACTGCAACAACATTGCATAATTTTTAATAAATACTTTAAGACAGTCAGCCACACAGTTAGCCAAACTCCTGTCTTATTATGTCCAATTATAAGAAAAATTTAGGCACACAGTAATATCATAATTTTTTTTTTTTTTTTAATAAACACCGCTTATTATTTTTGTTCCTAATTGCAGCAAAGAAATTAAATTAAATTATGTATAATATAGGTTTGTTTCAGAACACTTCAACCACTGTTAGAGGTAGTTAAAGGTAATTATTACTTCGTAATGTATATTATACAATATTCTAAACACGACCTTTTAAAATTAAGATTTAATTTGTGAATACGATAGAGAAGATGCAATGCTTACTTTCTCTTACTCCTAGTAAAAGGAAGTATTGAGATCGTGCCAAATTTTCGATATTGTGCTTTCACCACAAGAAATATATGTTTTGAGGTCCCCTGTTTAGTTAAAGTGGTTTGTAGGAATTGGAAAAAATCGAAGAAAATTCAAACTTAATATTTAGTTTATGTGCTTGCATATGACAGATACCCTAAAAAGTTATACCAAGATCATTGAGAAGGAATAAGAAGGCGAGGAAAGCCTAGACTGAGGTGGAGGGATGACGTAGAGAAGGATTTGAGAGTGTTGGGAGTTGTAGGATAGGGAGATGCGATTAGAGGAAGTGGAGTAAAGTACTTGAGGAGGCCCAGGACTCAGGAAGAAAAAGGCTGTCTGTAATGCCAAAGAAGACGAAGAAGCTTGCACATGATTCGACATAATACTTTTCTGAAAGAGTTATTCAATTTTTTTGGTTTAAACTTGTATATGAACTACACATTTAATGTGCTATAAGGTTTATTTGAAACATTTCTCCGGGAAAATTCATTTAAGGGGCCTTTTGAGCGATGGGAGGGGGTTATGTTTTCCACTAAACTGCTATTTTAGTTAATTATACAATTCTACCATCTAATAATATGATTAATCAGAATTGAATATGTTGCCAGAATTCTGAGTTTAAAGAAAATCGGTTGACCGGAAGTGAGATTTTGCAGAAATTATATCAGTTTTCTACGATTTTATCCCTAAATGTGACGACGGATTTAATTAAATTTGTTACACTTAGTATGAATACAAGAGACGTATCACTTTTACTGGGGACTTTTTTCCTTAAAAAATACCTTTAGAAAGACGTTTTGGGTGAGTGAGAGTGTCAAAGGTTTCCACTAATAAGTAATTTTATTAAGTCTAGATTCTCCAAATTGATATAAAATTGAAGACAAGCGAACAGGAAGTAAAGTGATAGTTTTAAAGAAAATTGTTCACTTTAATCTTGTAAACTGCAATAAGAGAAAGTGAGGTGGTGGGTGCCTCACGCCAGAATTTTAAATATTCAGAAACTATAATCTCCATGTATCACATATTAATGGTTGAAATGATATTTATTATTTTGATTGTTTGTATAATTAAAAATGGTCTAATCAAAAGTAAAATTTTTATTAATTTCTAGTTTTGACAGGACCTGAAATTTTGACTTTTCTTTCTTTTTTTTTTTTGAAGGCGGTGCGACCTTTCGATCTGTTGTGCTATGCCCCCTGGGTGCCGCAGGGTATTGCCCACAGCACCCGTACAGATGTCCCAGCTGAACATCCGTTCTACAAAACCTCCATCAGGTTAAGATCCCTGAGAAATCCCAATACCCTGACAGGCTCTAGAAAAAAATTGATATAAATAATAATAATAAATTATTTAAAAAAAATGAAACTCATCCATTAATAGTTACAGAAATGTAATAAGGGAAATAAACTAAACTCAATTAAACACTATTGACAAAGAAAAGTAAATGGATATAAAATGCATTATGAAATATCATTTACATAAGGAGACCTGCATACAAAATAAAATAAAACAAAAATAAATAAAAAATTAATGAAATTAAATAAAAAAAAATAAAAAAATTTGAAATATTCAGAAAACTGTGAAAATATTAAGACAAAAGTATTAAATTTAATAAAATAAAAAGGAAACTTGCTCAGAAATTAAATCCCTGAACCAGACTGTACCGATAACGCCAAGCAGCCCGTGCACACCTGATAAGATCCTTGCAGTTTCGAGTGTTAAGCATACTGACGAGCTGAACCACAGTCAAAGAAGGTACCCCGAGGTAACACACCCGGAACTCCGAAAGTATAGGACACACAGCCAGAAAGTGCACACAGTCCTCTCTGACTCTCAGGTTACACAAGGAACAAATTTCGGACTCTCTTTCCATCCAAGGAATATAATTCAGAAATAATAATTCAGCCCTCATTTTGAAGAGCCAGCGCAATTCATTTAAAGTGAGAAAGTCGGAGTTGGACTCTTCAACAAAGGTTAACAATTTCGCCTGAAGGTCTAATTGCTTATAAAAAATAAAGCGGGAAGATTCTCTTGCACACCTCTCAGACTCCTCCCGACATGCCAAACCTATCTTTGCAATTAAAGAAGTCATCTGAGATTTCCACACAGACATATTATCAGCGGAGAAACTAAAATTACAACCATACTTTTGCGCAAGGTTGGACCAGCTTGCAAACCAAAACACCTTCCTATAGATGACCTCCATAACTAAGGCTCTCGAAAGACGGTGCCCAGGAAAATCTAGTACTTTAGAAATGTACTGGAAATGCAACTTTAAAGTAAAAATAAATATCAAGTCCACGCCCGTCTCCAAAAGGATCACATAATTTGGGGTAACCGAGGGAAGACCATAAAGTTTTTTAACGAAAAACCTGAATAGCTTTTCCAACTCCTCATAATACTGAAATCCCCATATTTGGGCCGCATAACAAGCTATGGATCTGGAAAGAGCACAAAATACTTGAAATTTATGTGTCACAGGGACTCTATTCTGCGAGAGAAAACCTGACCACACTGTATTAAGAGTCAACTTAGCCGAAGAGACCTTCTCTCTGATATGCGTGTGGAAACTGAGGCGGGGAGTCAAGATTACACCTAGATATTTATATCTATTGACCACCTCAATCTCATGCTCCCCAAAATGCCATCTCTCTACCGAAACCAATCTCCCTCCTTTTCTAAATACGATAATTCTGGATTTATCGAGATTTACCGACAATCCCCATTGGTCACAGTAATTTTGAAGAACATTAATATTCCGCTGCAGGCTTAATGGATTTTCGGCCATAAGCACAACGTCGTCTGCATACATTAATACTTTAATCACCTTATTCGCTACGTGAACACCTCCCTCAAGTACCGCAGGCAAATCGTCCAGGAAAAGTGAGAAAAGAGCCGGGCTTAATTGGCACCCCTGTCTAAGTCCACTTCCTACTTGGAAAAATTCCGAGATTCCATCTTTACCTCGAACAGCCGCCAAAGTGTTTAAATATAGGGACTGAAGAATAGATATAAATTTGGAGGATAAACCTAAATTAAATAATTTTAAAAACAACGCTCTACGATTAATCCTGTCAAAGGCTGACGAGAAATCAACAAAGAAACAAAATACTTTTTGCTTCCTCTTTAAAAATTTTAAATTAATGAGATTCGTTAGAATAGATAAATTATCCAAAGTAGAGTATCCTCTCCTAAAACCTGTTTGGTACTCACTCAGCAGATTATTTTTTGAAACGAATTCTTCTAACCGACCGAGAAGCATTCCTGTGAAAATTTTAGCGACTGCGTCAATGCAGGAGATACCGCGGTAATTGGAGACGTCATTGATCTCACCCCGCTTGAACAACGGAAATATTATGGACTTACCAAATGAGGAGGGTGAGGTACCTACGTTATAAATGTAATTAAAAAGGGACAAAAGCTTTTCAAAGAGAATCTCAGGCGCATTTTTATAAAACTCATGCGTGATACGGTCTAAGCCTGGAGCCTTATTATTCTTTAAATTAGCAACGACGGATGTCAACTCGCCCAGTGAAAAGGGAGCATCTAGAAAAGAATCAATAGTCAGCGGCTCAGCATAATGAATTAATAGGCGATCACTTGGAGGGTTCAACATATTACTGAAATGAGAAACCCACTGAATCATGGTAATATTATTACCACAAATAAAATTTTTCTTTCTGAACTGATTAAATATATGCCATAGTTCTTTAGAGTCTTTAACAGTTTTACAACGTTCTGTCATCAAAGCAAAATAATCCTTTTTCCGATTAGAACATAGGGTTTTATACTCCTTGTTAGCAATAAGATATACATCCTTGATTACCAATGAGTTACTATCACGAAAAAGTTGTAACAGCCTAAAAGATTTCCTCCTCGCTCTAAGACAAACACCATCAAACCAAGGTCTTTTTCTACTAGCCCTAATGAAAGTATTAGATAAATTAGAAACAGGTAGAGAAGACTTAATAGCGTCAGTTAAAGTATTCACCCCCTCCTGAACATCAAGTGGCATATTGGAAGTACTTTTTAAAAAGTTTTCCAAATTTAACTTATAAACATCAGCCGAATTTACTAACCAAAATAGTTGAGGCATTAATGGCAACACAACTTCGTTAAATGAAACATCCAACTTAAAAGACACCATTATGGGCTGATGATCAGAAAAATGAACAGGAATTACTTGAAAATTCTCAATCAGAGGGAGACAGTCCACAGCAGCAGCACAAATATCAATTACCGAACAGCCATTCTTACTTATATAAGTAAACTCGCCACTTGAGTCCCCTAAAAGCCGACCATTCAAAATAATCAGATTATAATTGTCACAAAGTTCTAGGAACTTAATCCCTCTACTATCTAAAATCTTATCTTTAGAGCTTCTATTCAATCGACAATTAACAGTCTCCACATCCTCGAAAAGAGTCTGAGAGGCTGCAATTCTGACATTGCAATCTCCGATTATCATAAATTTGTAAAAATTATATTCGCTTAAAAAATCGCACAGTTTATAAAACTGTTCATCCCAAAAATTACAATTTATGTAGATTGGCAGAATTAAAAATTCAAAAGTAAGATATTTTACAGAAATTAAATTAGTATTACCAATTAGTGTGAAATGTATTAAATCCCTAGGGAGGGAAGATTTTATCCCATAAAGTTCACCACCTATAGCTCGGCCAAATCTCGACAGTCTGATTGCAGGAATAAAGCATATATCGTAATCTGCAAAAAGTTTTTTACAAAAAGAAAAATTATCATCAGTAAGAAATGTTTCAAATAAAACGAAAACATCAAAATTAAATAAAAAATTAACAAAAAAAGGATCTTTCACTTTGTTTTTCAAACCAGCCACATTATATGAGAGTATCTTTAAATTCTTCATCCGGGAACATGCACTGCTCGCTAACCAATGACTCCGGCTGACATCTTTTTCTCAGGACACTGGAGAGAGTGTCAATTGACGCGAAGAAGGAACTGTAGAAGTAGGTGGTGCATTAGAGAAATAATCAGCAGGCAAAGTGCCGTCTAATATCTCAGTGATGAATACAGTCAAATCATCATCAATAATTTTGTTGAGTTTCATGGTTCCTGCTTCCTCGCCATATCTCAAGCCACCAGTGTGAGACCACTGAAACAAATGGGACTGTACAATAAGATTGCCAGCTCTCACATATACCTTTATATTCGGTTTCCTTCTTAAAATTTCCCTTCTAATTAGTAATAACTTGCCATGTTTCTTCCTTATATTATCTGGAAAATCATTATGCACTCTTATACCTGTGCCCTTTAAACGTTTAACTGACCTCAGTACAGATAACTTATCTTGAAAACGGATGAAAGTAGCCAGTAGCGGTCTATTAGGTATATTTCTTCTGCCTAAAGGTACAACAGACATGAGATCCACATTCACTTCCGCATTTAGAACACTATGACAGAAATCAGATACCAATTTCACCAAATCAACATGATTTTCAAACCTCAAACCTCTAAAAATTAAATTGTTACGTCGAGATTTCACTTGCAAATCATCTAATACCCTTTCTGTTTTTTCATGAACTCCTTTCAAATTCTCTATTTCGGTTTTAAGGATACGATTCTCTTCCTTGAGAGTCATGTAATCTTCATGAAGAGTTTTAAAATCATCTTTAGTGGCAAGAGAGGACAGTTTAACATCTAGCAAATTATTCAAAATGTTCGTAATAGATTCCATAAACTGAGAAGTTGGCAAATAAATACCTGCATCGGATAAGGTCCTTTCTGAGCTCTCGGAGGAACCTGCCATAACTTTCTTCATGTTTTTTTCAATTAAGTCCGGTGAGCTTCTGACTCTTTTAGGACGATTAATTTGCTGATCTTTGCAAATTAGTGACTTTGGGGAAAACTTATTATCACACTTAGGCGGCATGCAATGATAATTATAAAAAAGATGAAAAACAAATCTAGTTCAAGGTCATCAGAACAGCTGATATGCGATGAGAAGTCATAAGTAGTAGTAGAAATGTTTTCATATAAAGAGGTGAAAGATCACTCACTGTAATTCGTTACTTACTGATAAACTAGGTTCCCCACCACAACTATTCATAACATATATACACTGAGTTTTTATTAAAATATTGAAAATAAATCACTTCCTAGTAAAAAACTGCTCGACAGAAAAGTTTTAAAATTCACAGAGACATAAAGGAAACTAAAAGAAATATTTTAGTCAAAAAAAAACCACAAAAATCCACTAGAAACTTATTAAGATGAAAAAAAAATTCAGAGCTAGACAAACACGTCTGACCTGTACGAAAGCTAAACATCTACTCTGAATATGATTTAGAGAAGGGAAGCTCTACTGGACGATCTTTGAACAGGGATCATTTCATCCATATATAAATAAAAACGGGGGGGTAAAAAGAAATGTAAAAAATATCGAGGCATTTGGCTGCGGAGTGCCATTTTGAGAATTTATGGAAGATCTCTTAGATTGGACCAGATTAAAATAATGGAGTAGATCCCATTCCCTAAGCACTGCACCCAATTAGCGGCTTATCGTGCCTATTTTGTCGCCATGAATAGACGGGAACGAACGTCATCGCTTCATGAGGTTGAATGCTTTCCCTAACTTGAAGAAAATTATTATAACAGTTTTCATGAAACAGTAAAAAAAAAAAAAAAAAAAAATGAAAAATTTATTTAGAGAATTGGCAATTTCGATTACCTTGATGTCAGAATCGCTGGTAGCATCTAAACAACATGGCAGGTTAAATTTTCTGCGTTATTCAAACTTAAATGTATATTTTCGGTAAACATTAAATTTAGAAAAACTGACAAACACGAATGCAAAACTTCTTCTTACAGTGGAAGAGGTTTGTAAAGAGGAAAATTTCTGGCAACGTCAAATTCAAACGTCAGTTGTTACCAAAATGACATAAGCGGTTCAGAGATTGTTTCCGTAATAGCTGGCCAGATTCTTTTTGTCGGCCGATGTGACAACACAGGCTTACATTGAGCGAAATCAGTTTACACACACCTTGTTATAAGTGTTTGGGGGAGGGGGGGAGGATAAAGTGCATTGCGATCTCAAAGATCTATTCTACCTCCCCTCGCGAAGATTTTCCACTGCACTGCCGGCCTCGGGCCGGTTTTCTCGTTACAGACATCGCCTGAGCTGTATACGCTACAAGGAAGAGAATATCTCAGAGCAGCACTACTGGACTGGAACCAGGCAGCCAAGAAAGCAGTTATAAAAATCAAACGTAGCATGTGGTGCAGTATTTAGATTATTTACAAACGCCAAGCTCCATTCCTGGGATTCCCGAATGCGACTGTATTAGTCTATTGTTTTAAGCACCCTGTTATATGGAGCTGCAGTCTGGTCATTACGTTACGTGGACAGATTAGAAATATGTCAGCTGAATTTCTTTAAAAGATTACTATCTCTTGGCCGTACTACCCCTAATTTTGCTGTAAGGTTGGAAAGTGGAATTGTAATTTGAAAGTACAAGTAGCAAAATTATCTATTAGATGGTTGTATAGACTATTAGAAATGGATAGAACTAGACTGCCAAGAATCTGTTATGAACGTTTCAAGAAGTTGGATACCAGTCTGCTGAATAAAACAGAATATAACTGGGTCTCTCAATGCAAGCAATTTTTTGTAGAATATGATTTTTACTATTTATGGGAGAGCCAAGATCCTACACTTATAAAACGAAATTTAAAAAGAATGTTGGGCATGATGAGCCAGAAATTAAGGGAAGAAGATTTAGTAAATTGTAAACGTTCACAATTTAGTACTATATACTCTTCATTAGCAACTAATTTTAATACAGAAGCCCAACCTTACTTGAAAATAAATCTTCCAATAGACATTGTTAGGACGATAGCACAGTTAAGAACAAGCAATAAACACTTCACAGTATTAAATATCAACAGGTCCAAATATACCATCACACCAGCCGAGCTGTGTACTATCTGCAATCTGAACCAGCCCGAAGATCTCCATCATATTTTTTTCGTCTGTCCAGTATATAACGGTTTGAAGAATAAAATATTATTGGGGGATCAGAATTTAATTAGTTTATTACAGGACAGTAATAAGTCTAAATCATTCCAGATTTATATATTTCTTAAAAATGCTATGGAGATAAGATCCTTTATTATTAATGAATAATAACAGTAAACGATAAATGTTGGAAGGAAAAAAAAAAAAATGTATATAAATATATAAAATGTAAGTGTAAGTATTATATCAGAGACATTTTCCGTGGTAGCCTGCTTCATTTTGTGGTCATCGACCGGTTTCGGGCGTTCGCCCATCTTCAGGATGCGTTTTTCAGACAGTGTGACAACACAGACTTGCACAGAGCAAACTTCGTTTTCACACTAACTGAATTAACTGTATTTAGGTTATTTATAACAATCGTTTAATTTTAAATGAATGAATGAATTTTAAATATCAGTTTAAATCGTTATTTAATTTTATTTAAATTTATTTTGTGTATTTTATATTCTATTTTGGTTAGTGAATCTCCTCAACAACAAGCTTTTAAAATTTAATAAATTATAAACTTAAATATAATCACTAATCTGAATAATTAAGTTTAAATTGAATAGTTAATTGTTAATGATATTACTAATTATATAATACTAAAACATTAATAATATTAATAATTAATATTTTTAAAGCTCTGTTGTTGAAGGGAGATTCACTAAACCAAATAGAATATAAAATACAAAACACATTTAATAAATTAATAACGATTTAAACTGATATTTAAAATTCATTCATTTCATTTAAAATTAAACGATTGTTATAAATAACCTAATACAGTTAATTCAGTTAGTGTGAAACGAAGTTTTGCTCTGTGCAAGTCCTGTGTTGGCACACTGTCTGAAAACGCATCCTGAAGATGGGCGAACGCCCGAAACCGGTCGATGACCACAAAATGAAGCAGGCTACCACGAAAATGTCTCTGATGCTTTCCAGCTCTGCGGAACCAACCACCACAACAAATAAGTATTATATCTCTGGTTGAATTTATAGATAATGATTTTGTGCCATTTTTCAGATTCTCCTTGTCTCACTGTAATAAGCATATACGTATGTAAATTGAGGTTAAAATTCATTTTTCTTTGTGTGATTTCAATATTTATTATGTTCAAGTTGTATATTCTCTTTCTTTTGTTTATATTTTTGTTTTTCTGTAAGGCAAGACTTCTTTATATAGGGGAAACCCTGAACACAAATAAATAAATAATAATAATAATACTGGACTGGAACTCTGTCTGGTAGTTCAGCATGCTACCACTGAGAATTCTCTACAATCAGAGGCTTCCCCAAGGGAAAAGGATGAGCTTTATGACGGAGCCACTGTCAGCTTTGCTAGGGCTGATTAAAAGGGCGAAGTTGGAGAATGTGCTATAATTTCAGTGGATCCACAAAAGACCTCTTAATGTAGGTCGCACTGGACTGAGGCCCGCCCTCACCTTCTGTCAATCTAATCTAAGATATAGAAATATAAAAATAAAATATATTATTTCATTGCTTTCTAAGCTTATTTCATTGTATATTGTATGCTCACAATACTGTTACTGATGGAGTAAAACAATGGAGGTAAAAAAAAAAAGATACAGAGAAAAACAGAACACTGCAAAACGCGTCAGAGGTGAAAAAAAAGTTTATGAAGCTGCATGAATCTCATGTGACAAGTGTCAACTCGGTAGATGACACTGGCGACATTTAACCCCCCACCCTTCTACCTGTCACACAGAAAATGTCTCTTTCAAAACTGTCCACGAAGCTGATATTCTGTGCGTGTGTGTCAGTCTGTGTACTTAAAGTGATGTAAATTACGTTTTTTCTTTGTTGTTGTTTTTTTTTTTTTTAAATAAACAAGTACTTTACTTAGTTCTAATCAACTAAGTAATACAACTTATATTGCGGACTTTGTATTAATCTGGATATATAAAAAAATATTTTCTGCTTTTCGAACATGACATTCCCCTAATTGCAATTCTTCAAATACTTTCGATATTTTATCTGTCGTACCATGCATATTGATTTTGTTCCAGAGCAGTTTCGGATTTTCATCCATCGTCAGAGCAAATTCACAAAGTTCGTGTAGAGAGTTCATTTCAACGAAATGTTTATGTAGACTCTCACTTGTGGTTCCATATATCTGGGAAGGTTATAAGATTATGTTCAAATGGGAAAGTTACAAGGTTATGCGTCAGGGACAAAACCAATATGCATGCTACGGCGGATAAAATACCAGATGTTATCTAGCATTGCGGACCCACCCACATTTTCATCAATACTTATTAGAATTTTGTTAAACTTTATTTAAAAGTTAAGTGGGGGAAACTAATAACAGATTAAATTTGAGTGTGTGAACAAAAGGACTTTGGGCTATTTGAATGTGAGTACACTGGTAGACACTAGATAGCAGCTTAATTAGTTCACTTGCATAACTAGCAAAGTCTTGTAAACATAATTTCAAGTTCCTATAGAATTTTTTTTTAAATCATTTACCATGAAAAACTTTTTTCATTTAAGAAAACAAGGTTGATCTGAACATTTGGCTATTCAACTAGGAAGAAAATCGTTACCAGCCATTTTTCGAAAAAAGCCACAAATCTTCCGAAACCTATTTGGTAAATTCACATATTTGGTTAGCCGATTAAAATCTGGAATTATAGCAAAGCATTTAAATGTTCTGTATTTTGATAATGTAAGTGTTTTTTCCCTCTGAACTAGCTACAGCAACTAGTTTCTAAGTAGGTTTGTTTAGATAAAACACTCTAAGCTTCAATAAGAAAAACACCAATTTATTGTTTAACACAATAAATTACAAATAAAACAATAATAATTAATGCACAGTTTAAAACCAACAAAAATTCTTTTATTTCACTTTTATACACTTTTTCACAAACGCGCACACCGTTTGTAACAAGATTCTTTAGACTGCCTTTGCTCGAGCTGTTGTTCTTTATTTATAGCAGTGGGAAGTTCTAGAATATTCTGGAAAGAGCTAGAGCGCGCCGCCAACGCTTCCTAACGGCCACTAGGAGAACTTGATGTATCTGCTTTCTCTCCTAGATGGCACCAGTAGCTGCGTTACAATATTATTATATGGTACTATGATTATAGTATGATAAGGTTTTATTGAAGAAATTTTACTGAATAGGAACCACAGATTGTTACGGTCCCCTCCCCCCACCACGAACCTTCCATAAAAATCATTGTTATGGGAAAAATGTTTCAAATAAAGGTGATAAAACATTAAAGTTGCACTTTTTTTGGATTCGTGGATACTATCCTTCGTCTTCGTCTCAGAGCAACAGTCTTACCGAAACGGAATATCTTGGTTTTGAGCTACTGCAGTAAGAGAAAGTCGTATGAACATTTCGCACCAGATTTTTACCATTTCTTACTCCTAGTAAGAGGAAGTATTTTGATCGTGTCTAAGTTTGGAAATTGAATCTTCAATTTTATGAATGTAATGAATGATATGAACACAATATCTAAACGACCAAAAAATCGCAGGAAGCCCAAATTCATACTCCGTTTAGGTCCTTACCTACATCCCATTTGGCACAAAAAGGTTTTGAGCCAAATCTATCATTCGAAAGTGCAAATTTACTGAACAATTTTCACAGTTTATTGCGATTTTCTTGAAAATGGTTCCAAACCATTTACTTTAAACTTCATATACTATTACCTTCATTTCAAACATTTCGTTAGAAAAATTTATTTTTTGTGGGGCAAGGGAGTAATGGTGGATGTGAAGTGGAGGTGAACGGTGGATCCAAAATGGCGGATCTAAAGCAGAGAGAGAAACACACACACACATAAAAATTGAGAGCTTCACTCGCTACTTAGGCCAGACCAGAGTGGGAGATCTGTTTAAATACAGCTGCGCTAGCTCTACAAAGAACAGTCTTTAGAAGAAATTATACAGCAATTACAACGCGTCAGCAACTAACTACTTATTATCTTTCCCTTGAACTCACTCTAAATCTGTCGCTACCATTTTCTATACTCTTGGTAAGTCGATGTAATAGGATGCGAAGAGACGGATTTAAAACAGAGAGAGACACACACACACACACACACACAAATTGAGAGTCTCACTCGCTACTTAGGCCAGACTAGACTGGCGGACTTTGTTTAAAAACGCTGCGCTAGCCCTACAAGGAACAGTCTTTAGAAGAGTTATACAGCAGTTACAACGCGTCAGCAACCAACTACTACCTTTCTCTTCAACTCACTCTAAATCTCTCGCTACAATTTTCTATACTCGTGTAACGTCGATGTAATAAGATCCGAAGAGAGGGAACTAAAGCAGAGAGAGTGAGCGGCACAAATATTGAGAGTCTCACTTGCTACTTAGGCCAGTTTAGAGTGGGAGACTCTGTTTAAATACATCTGCGCTAGCCCTACAAGGAACAGTCTTTAGAAGAGTTTATACAGCAATTACAAGCATCAGCAACCAACTACTACATTTCTCTTCAACTCACTCTAAAATCTGTCGCTAGCATTTTCTATATTCGTGTAAAGTCCTGGCAGTTTGTGTTACTTTCTCATTATACAGTTTTGAGCATTGTTTCCAGTATATTAAAACTTATAAACGCAATTCTCTCTTTCTCATATCCATTATACATTATACATCTAATGTTTTTTCTACAATTTAATTTTTGTTCAGCATACTTCCAGTTTATTTATCTTTCAAACCCGATTCTCTTTTTCTAATGCCCGTTATAGGGGAGGGGGAACAGAAACGTTGAGGTATTCAGTTTATTTATCTTTCAAATCCAATTCTCTCCTTCTTATACTCATTATAGAAAAACAGAAACGTTGAGGTACTTTGCTAAAGAACTTCTTCAATATAATAAATCGTTTTCTCACCTATTATTAAATATATGGTAGAAACATTGCTAATTTCATCTCCAAATCGGGAAAGAAATCGGTTGAACAGAAGTGCGGACTTTATAGAATAGGTTTTTGAATTTATTTTTGTTGGAAATTTCTTGAAAAACGGCTACCACCATTTTCTTTAAAAAATTAGAATGCTCACAGACACAGATAAAAACCCATCTTTTATTTGAAATATTTTACGAAATAGTTCAAATAAAAGATTGGTTTTTATCTGTGTCTGTGAGCATTCTAATTTTTTAAAGAAAACAGGCTTACGATATAAGGTTATTTTAGAGAAGGTTTTGAAGAGTTCTGTCAGTTTTAAATTTGAAATGCACTTGATTTGTTTGTTTTAACAGATGGGAGCTACACAATATCTGAGCGCCTTTTCAGGTTATGGCGACATCAGAGCAGCGTACTCTCCTTGCAGACCAACACCATTGAGACCAGACAGTAAGGCTGTAGAGGCTTCTAGGAAGACAATGAAATCTAAAGCAATTACTGCCTCGATCCGTACCTACAATCTCCGCTTATGTGACTAGCGCGCTACCACTGAGCTAAATTTTTCACTAAGTATTAATTTTTATTATTATTGTTTAAAATTATCATTATAATTATTGTTATCATATTATTATTATTTTTTTTTTAAAGAGAAAAAAAAAATTTACACTGAACGTACAAGCAAAATATTTTAATTTGTAAAAAACGTCCTTTGTAAAAAACACGTCCAACTATAATGATGAATAGCTGAAATTATTTAAAATATTTCAGAAAAAGAAAAATGTGTATATTATACATTTTCAACTTGAATAATTTTTTTTTTTTTTTTTTACATTCCTGACATTCTAGAATATTTATTAAATACTGAAACCCACATAACTTTAACAAATCCAGCCTAGTAGCCCTGGCCCCTAGCATGATGCTATTTGTAGCGCTATAACCACAAATATGCATACAAATTGCACACGTTTTTCTCTCTCTTTTTTTTTTTTTTTTTTGCTATTTGATTTCACGATAGCGCCATCTGTAATCACATATATATTATTTGTAATATTAAAGTAATGTATATATGTAAATTTTATCCAAACTCATGCCTTCCACTTAAAGAAACCACATCCATTTGCGGTTTATTTTATATAGTAGAATCTAGGTTTTAGATATAATTTTTTTGTTTGACTGCAATATAGATATTTATTGAATTTATTTTAGGAACATAATTACAAATGAAATTCCTTATAACGCGCTTATGTCCATTAATGCGAATTCATATAATGGGACGAAAAAAATTGGAAACTCTTATTTATAGAATACGATATAATTGACGCATAATAACGCGAAACTTGAATTTTAATAATCCTTTTATTTATTTTTTTTTACTTTTTTCTTAAGAAACGCAATATGTGTATCTACATTTAACTGTTGTTTATGTTTCTATGTATTGCGTGGAAGCTAACGTGATGATAGTAGTACATTTGATTGTGAAATGAGAATACGTACTTAACTCACGATTATTTATATTGTAAATCAATTATAATATATTTAAATTATATTTAGATTGAAGCTTGAAAATATAATGATAGATAATCATTCAGTATTCTTTTAAATTCCCCCATGAAACGCTCTGATGATGGATCAGTGTTCATAAAAATGTTTTAAAATTTCAATTTTTACTACCAAAGCTGTACATTTTCTTTACAATTTTTAAGTTTTTATAATTAAGTAACTACCTTGTTCTATGCTTTGTTTTTTCCTTTATCGAAGAGCTTAAATTTCGAAACAAACTATTAAAAGCATTCTGTATGCAGTACAAATAGATTTGAAACTGACCCACTTTATCAATAACTTCATATGTAATCAATTCTGAAACTCATATTAATAAGTCTTATAAGACAAGCGATTTCCTTCAACAGGGAACATATCCTTCACGCGTTATATGGGAATCCAGTGCATTATTATTATTATTATTAACATTATTACATAGATTCAATGTAAGTGAAAATTCAGTTTGGAAAATCTGATATTTCTGCAATATTTACATTTGCAAAACTGAGAGGGGGGAAGGGAATAGCTAAATGGTAAGCGTATTGGACGCCCATGCAGATATCCTTGGTTCGAGTCCGGCTGTGCTGCCCTAAGATTTTTTTCTTCCTAGGAAGTTCTACAGCTCACTGGTACGGTGATGGTCAGTGTTGTCTGTAACGAGAGAATACTGTCTGGAGGCCGGCAGTGCTTTGAAAAGGCTCCGAGCGCCAATGACCATAGATGTTTATGCGCCTTAAATTATAAAAAGAAGAAGATATTTTTGTTCGTATATTCCGGCATTGGATTTGATTCTAATCACAATATGATTGTCCGTATGGTGTGTATCTATTTGATACGGAGTTTTTGAGCAAATTCAGCCAACCGGAAGTGAGGTTTTACTCAATTCGATAAAATGATTTTCTTAAACTGGGAATTGAGTAAATATACAAATATAATACTTATCAATATAATTTGTGTGGTAGGTGAAGTTGCTCCCCGTCCAAGATTGTTCTCACGTGCCCCCTGGATATCCAATTAAACGAGCAACATCATTCGCCAGCATAGCCTTTTTATACTGAGCCGCACGACATGGATTGGCTGAATAGCTGAAATCATGGCTTAGGGAGGGGAGGAATTATTTGTAAAATTTTTCAAAAAAAAAAAGGATTTTAGGTAATTCTGCGTAATTTGTGGCATTATTGCCACAATTTATTGCCACATTCTTCTAGACTACAATGAAAATTACTTCTTCTTGCATTATTTACTTGAAAATTACACCACCTCCATTATTTCTGTTAGGACAAATGATTAAAATTTGGTGTAAAAATTGCATTTTTCCTAAATATTTAGTGTTTTTGTTACCTTATTTAAATTTTTTTATACTTCGACATAATCATTATTGTTGTGATTGGTTCCGCAGAGCAGGAAAGCATCAGAGACATTTTTCGCGAAATCCTGCTTCTTTTTGTGGTCATCGACCAGTTTCGGGCATTCTCTTATCATCAGGATGTTTTTGTCAAACAGTGTAATAACGTAGACTTACACAGAGCAAATGCTGTTGATACACTGCGTATATCTGTGTACTGAGTGTATTAACTGTATTTGCTCTGTGCAAGCCTATGTTATTACACTGTTTGACAAAAACAATGCAGTAAGTAATTGTAAGTGATTTGTATACAGATTATATTTTTAATCTCATTAACCTGACTGTTCAAAGGTAAGAAGGCAACTGAGGTATAATTAGTCAAACCATTTTATTAAATTATGGTGTAGCTGCATATGATTTAATTACTTTATTTCTATTGGTCGATAGTTGTTTTTCTGTAATTAATAATTACACAGTTCTGTTTCTCCTCATCGTCTCATACTCTTGCTGCAGAACTGGCGATATCTAAAGACACTGTTAGCAACCCAATATAGGTAAGCAACAGATTTAAGATAGTGACGCATGAACTTACACCTCAACAAGCTGCCAAGAGAATGGATACAACCGGGCCAACTTCTCTTTACAATCCATCTGACAAAAGAATAACAATCATCAGAGATATTTTCCTTGATAGGCAGCTACATTTTGTGGTCATCGACCTGTTTCGGGCGTTCGAACATCATGAGGATATTTTTGTTAAAACCGTGTGATAACATAGACTTATACACATCAAATTTGTGTTGATATCAATTTAGTGTGTATCAACTAAATTTGACAAAAACATCCTGGTGATAGGCGAACGCCCGAAACCGGTGGATGACCACAAAAAGAATCAGGCTATCACGGAAATGACTCTGATAATCATTAAACTAAATTTGGCTGTAGTACCCGTTTTAGTTGCCGATGCTCAAGCAATTTTGGTCGACCTAATAAGCTGGCTAAATTCGGATTCGAAATCAGTCTTAAATAAAAAAGAAAGTCTTTAACCATTCTTCAAACATTTCTTAAAAAATCAGAAACAACTTTAAAAAAATTTTAATTAATAAGTTATCTTTAGTCAGTTTAGTCTCTTTATTTGCTGTCTCAGTCCCTAAGTAAAGATACTTAGTATCCTAACAAAGTAAAATAGTGAAAATAGAAATTTTATACTTTACTGTGTCAAGAAGGGGGGGGGGGAGTCTTTTCTTTCTTTAATCCTCATATCATTTCCTTTCATTACGTGACTATTTTTCGAAACTCATATTTCATACCCGGGAGGATAATTTCGGAATATGTAATTTCTGCTGGATGTTTACACTCGAAAATCTGACATGAATAAGATTTTCTTCTTAATGCATTATTTTCTCAAAATGTTTACATTTAATTAAAAATTTAATAATAATAATAATATTAATAAACAGAAATGGAACTTGAAGTATTTAAGGTTGTAAATAAATATATAAATTATAAATCAAAGAAAATGTAGAAACGAAATGGATGTAAGTACAGTTTAGATGATAATACACACTGACAGACAAACAGAACATGTTGAGAGCTGCAATTTAATTAAAACATTGTTATTTAGTGACAAAAAGCCTGGGCGGGAGGGGGTAGTGTTTTGTTTAATACGCAGGACATAAAATGTGCTGTCACTGAGAAATATCATTAGTCAAACAGTATACTGTTTAAAATTATTTTGATTTATATATGTATATATAAATATTATATTACGGTTAGTGTCAGCAATTTTATAGTTTGATACGATAAATACAAGAACTTGTTAGCAGAAACTGGATAAAAGGGGGTTCTAAATGTTTACAAATGACCTACCCCGCCCGCCCACCACACCACTGTTACTTGACCGAACAAAGTTCTAGTTTACGTTGAAATGTTTAACTTAAATTTACATTCAAAACATTTTCACACATTTATACAAATATAACATGTTTTAGTGTTAATTAGACTTAAATTAAAAATACAATGAAAATTTTAAAATAGTGATATTTGTTTGGTTTTTCATGGGGAAAATGGTTGAACGAAAATTTTATAAAATATGATTAGTGGTTCAATTAGTGTGTTTATTAAAATATTGAATATGAAGTGCTACTAATTTAATTTTAATTACATCTTCACCCATATTGATTTTGGACTGATATTGAATAGAATTAAATATAATTTAATATTAAATTTTAAGCCAGATGTTAATCCCTATAATGGGATCTAAATCAATAAATTAATTAAGATACCTGAGATCGGAAAAACCAGGATTCAAATATTAATTACTTCCTGCCTAGGCCAAACTATGGTGGGAGAATACGATATAAATAGAGGCGAGCTAGGCCCTCCCCTACAAGAGAACAGTTACAGACACCAGTTAGTCAAAATCGTTCTACTTTCTATTCTCAGCAAGTCTGTCTCTCTCTTACTCTTAACTAATATTTCGCTACCTTAATCTCGTGTAAGATTCAACCAATGTTAAACAGTCTTTGCAGCTTGTGTTTCTTTTTCATTATATCAGTGTTCAGCATAACTACTAGTTTATTTCTTCGCTTTCCTGAATTATCTCCAATTCTCTCCTTGTCACAATTATCATACTCCCTATATTAAGTTTTTTAGAAGGGCAGAAATTAGCGAGGAAAGGTTTTTAAGAAATAACTAGAATGAATGCTGAACACTATATAAATGAAAAATAGAGACCCAAAACTGCAGAGGATTTTACACGTAAATAGAAATTAAGTAGCGAGAGATTTAGACTAAGTGAAGAAAAAGATAGTAGTTGGTTGTTGACGCGCTATAACTGCTGTATAAACTGTTCTAAATTACTTTCCTCTGTAGGGTTAGTCACCCTACATATATATATATGGAATCTCCCACTCTAATCTGGCCTAAGTAGCGAGAGAGATTCTCAATTTTGTGTTTCTCTCTACTCTTCTCGGAACCTATTGCACTATCCTTTTAGATTACTAACAATAATAAATAACAAAGTTGTTGTGGTTAATTTTGCAGAGCTGGAAAGTATCGGAGATATTTTCCGTGATAGCCTGCTTTCTATTTGTGGTCATCGACTGGATTCGGGCGTTTTCCTATCATCAGGATGTTTTTTGTCAAACAGTGTGATAACATAGATTAGCACAGAGCAAATTTAGTTGATACACTGTATCAACTAAATTCTGTCTAAATCAACTATCTAAACTAAATCGACTGTATCACTGATACAGTCTAAATGTGCTGTGTGCAAATCTATTTATCACACTCTTTTGACAAAAAGCGTCCTGATGATGGGCGAACAAGAAGCAGGCTATCACGGAAAATATCTCTGATATATAACAAAGCCTAGGGATGGAAATTCGTAATTGCGAAAAATTAAGTATATACCAATTCTCCCCTCCCCTTCCAAAAAAATATGATTTTTATGGAATCCTTGGTTATCTTAAAACCTCTGTAGGCCATTTCTCCAAATTTTTTCAAATAATTATGAAAATGACTTTATTTTTGAAATGATTATTAAAAAAAAAATGTGGTATATAACGTTCACAATGTGATATGTAGATATCATCATTTTATGCCTATTGTTACTGTAGCAACATTAAAAATGAAATCGTTGAATTAATTTTTCAGAAAATCGCTGCTAGGTAATTGCACATTTTTAACATGTTGATTATAATCAGAAGAAACAAGTTATTTAACCTCTGGCAATCCCAACCAAACATGAAATGGTAGTTGTAATAGGATCCGAAGAGAGGGATCCATAGCAGAGAGAGAGAGAGACATAAAATTTGACAGGATCACTATCTAGCTTATGCCAGACTAGAGTGGGAGAAACTGTTTAAATACAGCTACGAGAGAGTCTACCCATAGTCTTGCAGCAGAGTTCATACAGCAGTCACAACTCGTCATCAACCTTTCTCTTTACCTCTCACTACCATTTTATATATTTTAGTGTAAAGTCCAGGCAGTTTTGTGCTACTTTTCTATTATACAGTGTTCACCCATACTTCTAGTTTATTTATCTATACAACTCATTTTCTTTCCTTCTCAAACCGATTATATAATTTAGTAATGAAGTCAAACATAGATCCCCCAGAAATTTAGATATTAAGTACATGTGTTACGTATATTTAATTTGTCAAATTATGATTTTAATTCTTTAAATATTTCTTTCTTCTTTCTTTTTATAACTAGGAAAGCACAACTTCTTTGTTGCAGGTTGTATATGTAAAAACAAAAAATAAATTATGTCTGTCTGTCAGATTAAAAACTAATTTGAATAAATAACAGAATATTCGTTTGTTTATTGTTTTGTTTTCAATTGTAATAGTTTTTCCTAGCAAAACTGTAGGGGTTATATAAACTTGGGTCATCCTAATGTTGTAAAAGTTGTAAATTATTTTGATAATAAATATCTAGCAGAGAAGAGAATAGCAAACTTTTAGGGCAACCGTCCAAGGAAGCAAAGACGGGGAAAAGGGAAGATTTCTATTGTTATGGAGGGGGGATGGAATAATTTCTAGGATTTTTTTTTTTTTTACAGCCAGTCATTTGGCATTTGCAACCCAGATTCTATTACTAACTCTAGATGTCCGATTTTGCTCATGATATTGTTCGGGAATCCCCATTGTCTTAATTATAATTTAAGTTAAATAACAAATGGTTTAATATTGTAACAATACAATGGAAATTTATAAGTCCAACGAGATTGTTTTAAGTGCATTTGAAGGAAGCAATGAAATAGAAAATCAATATAATTTTGAAATATTAGTTCAAGGAAATTTGTATGGCTGATAATAGTTTACAAAGGGACTGGTACTAGCAAGACTAAACATACGTTTTTAATACCCCCTCCAGACATTCCAGTATTATTTCATTATTCATCTTATAGCAGTCAGCAGGCTAAGAAGTGTTTAACAATTGTGTTTAAAATTAATCTAGCTACAAGAATAATTAAGTGCGAGAGTTTTTGTGTATTTATAAGCTTAACTCATATAAGTAACTTGTAATTATTATTTATAACATATTCATTATAGTTAATAATATATTTTAAACAGTGGGGTCTTATTCACTAAGTCTTAAACATCTCTCTCTCCTTAAAACATATTCACAAATACGCCCTTACAATCCCGCTCGCGCACATGCCACACAACAACCACATTGCATCAATTGCATTACACACTTCTTCTGCTCATGACCGGCTCTTCTCTAGTTTCTTTTAAATTCTTCACTTTAGATTCCACCCGTCTTAATTATCCTGTTGCCGTTCAGTATGAAAACTTTAGACGATTGCAATAAAAAAGTAGGAGTAAGAGAAAGTAATGCCTGCAAGGGGTATCTGGTGCATGCAGTTACTTGAGGAGTAGCGACGCCATGGGTTACCACAGCTCGGTACTCTATGCACGTCGTCAGAACAGTACACAATGCACATAAACAACATACACTCTAACCTTTACAGACAAGGACAAACACAGTATACAAACTAGGGTCTTCGTCCCTAGTCAATTGGCATAAGCGAAGGGAGAAGGAAGGAATTAGCTCAGAGGTAGCGCGCTGTACTAATAATGCGGAGTTCCCGGGTTCGAATCCAGCATACTGCCCTTAGATTTTCTCTTCTTAGGAGCCTCTACTTCTCACTGTCCAGTGATGGTCAGTCAGATCTATAGCTAGAGAACACTGCTCGGAAGCCGGCAGTGCACTAAGAAGGGCTCCAGGTAGCACAATAGATCTTTAAGGTTGCAGTGCAATAATCCCCTAAAACGATCTATCTATCTATGAGAAAGTAATAAATAAATAAATTGCTCTTTTCAGGGCAAAATCGTTCGACGAAATGGTAACAGTATTTTAAAAACTCACTATCTCATTGAGTTTTAGGTGACAAAGTACATACAGTCAGACATTCCAAGAATAATTAGAAATCAGGTTAATAGTTGAGACTATAGTTCCTCTATTATACATTTCGGTTATACATGTTACCCTATACCGAAATACGATAATTGAAGAAAAGTATTAGAATTTACGTAGCCTAAATGAATAAACAACACGCAAAAGAATATTAAAATTGAAATTATAGACGCTTTATAGACTAATTACTTTTTTTTTTATTACAAAAAAGTTTTAAATAAAACTTATTAAAAAAAGGAGGAAACATCTTCATCATAAAGAAGTTTTATGATTAGTCATATAATCAAATTCATCGAATTGTTCAAAACTTCTGTTCTAAATCTGATAACATTAAATGTCACGAAGGTGTTTTAAACCACTTTTTTTTTCTTTTTTTTTTAATTTATTTTATCGGTAGAAAGAAGTATTCATTAATTTTATCTTAGAAAACATTGTGAATTCAGAATCAAATACACTTTATTTTCTAAGAGTTTGACAAATAGTCTTGCTTGAAGTGGGGTATTATAGTTTCTAACTGGTTTAATTAAATTCTGCAGAATAGAACTGGTTAAAACCATTTTAAGCAATGTGATGAATGACTTATAGAAAATTTATGTCGTTTAGAAAAGATTTCATTTTGTAAATGTATTTTAAGATAGTCCAGATTGAGGTTAGATTATCTAAAATATATATTTAATAGTAAGATGAAAACAAAAACAAACAAACTCATTCTTTTGATCCCAAAAAGTGAGTTTTACTTACTTTTTAGTCACCTGGAAAATCGCAGATTTCCATTATCTGAATCTAAGTTTAGGCTAAGTAATTTAATAACTCTAAAAACGGCCCCTAAAAAGGGTAGTGTTTTGTTTTAATACGCAGGACATAAAATGTGCTGTCACTGAGAAATATCATTAGTCAAACAGTATACTGTTTAAAATTATTTTGATTTATATATGTAATATAAATATATATTATATTAGGGTTAGTGTACGCAATTTTATAGTTTGATACGATAAATACAAGAAACTTGTTAGCAGAAACTGGACAAAAGGAGTTCTAAATGTTTACAAATGACCTACCCCGCCCGCCATCTCACCACTGTTACTTGACCGAACAAAGTTCTAGTTTACGTTAAAATGTTTAACTTAAATTTACATTCAAAACATTTTCACACATTTATACAAATATAACATGTTTTAGTGTTAAAGGCCCTATGGTGCAACAGCCCATGAAGGGCCAAGGCTTGCCAGACGGTGATCTGAATAGAGGGGCGTGCGGAAAGCGGCAGTGCAGTTCCCACGCTGTTTAATTCTGGCCTTCGCTATCTAGGGCGCTACTAACTGTAGCTTCTCACTTTTTATCACGATGCTGGGTCAACACCGACTTTACCTTCAAAGAAATCAAGCCCTGAATTTAATATTTCTTCGATATTAAAAGTAATACTTGGAGGTAAAAGCCCTACAAAATCCAGTTACCACTCGATTTAGTATTACAAATCATTTCAAAGAATGTAGTTGGATTAAGGCGATAATCCGAGATAAGGTGGTCTTAGCTGGAAGCTAGGTACGGGAGAAAATACAAAATCTATTATAGATTTTTGGTGATTATTTGAAATGTGAAGTTTATTCTTGCCTTGGGGAGAAGGGAACTTTTTTTACTCCCAAAAATTGACAAGTTATCTTTTGCTAAATTGTAAACAAAACCTTTTTAAATGTTTAAACCTTAGCATCGTTTACTAAAGTAACTAAGGATACTAAGGTATGTCTTATTGACTTTCCACAATACACCTTTGTGCCACATACAATCCATCGCTCTTAAACAGCCACAGTGATATGCCAAGCCAGTAGTACCTTCGCTCGAGGAACGTGGCGATGACGTCTACAAGGCGATAAGCTTGTGAATTGTGGTATGTCCAATATGAGTCCAAACTCGTGATGAGAAATAATTTGGAGAAAATCTAGTATTAGTAGAAAACATAAAAATAGTATCTATGCCAATAATTTGGCGAATATAGGCAGGATGCTGGTGGGACTGACGGCAGGAGGAAGTTAGGACGGATGGCAGGAGGTTGGGAGATGGTGTAAGTTTGTTCGGATTGAGAATCATACGTACGGAAGGAAATTTCCAAAGAATGAAAAAGTATGTAGTTCTAAATATAACAGTAGGTTTTTTGTGAGGTTGGACAGACAAAAATGAGGAAGAGGAAAGGACAGTGATATAGAGAGAATGGTAGCGTGAATAGAAATGACAGACTAAACTGGCAGAGTGTTGGTGATAGTGAAGTTTTCTTGAAGATAACTTCAAGGTACAAGACTGAATTAGAGACACCCTGCGCAGCATTCCTAAGACCAAAAGTATGTGCGAAGTATTTATATATGGCAAACTATATAAAGACTGTAATTTTTTTTTCACGCATAAGGAGTACAGCGTGAAATACGTTAGAATTGTCTAGATTGGCAAAAAAGTATTTTGTGTTGTTTAATTCGGATATCTAGAAGAGAATAAATCTCAGATTTATGTGATTGCTTTTAATTTTCGGAAAATGAACCACCATATCTGTATTGTTTCCGTAACTTGGTTGATGTCGTTAGGTTCGACTATTGTGGTGACCAGTTATGCATGCTTGGTTCGATTAGGATGATGTAATGGATTGTTGGCAGCTTCATATATTGCTTGCCACAACACACACAAAAAAATCAAATGGCAATCCGCCTAAATGCTACGTCATCTGCCACTCTCATGAGGCTTAACGAATCGCCCTATTGCAAGCTGGGGAAGTTCAAGATCCATCTGCTTGAACCCCTAGGAAAGCTAGAAAGAGAAATAGGGGATGTTCTCAGCAAGTATGGGTTAGCGGGAATCTGTAATTCAGTCCATGTAATAGCATCCATCCACAGCAAAGAGAATGCAGCCACAGCAGAGAGAAGAGAGGCCCTCTCTGGTTAACAGAGACTACTCTATGACTTAGGCAGGCTAGAGTGGGAGAACTTGTGTATATAAGCCAGTGAAATCTGTCTAAAAGGATCTATCATATACAACCATACAACTGTACACCAGTCGTGGCATCGTGTCAAACCTCTAATATAATGTAGCTATGTTTATACTAACTGCACTGGACTTTATAATGAAAATGATAGAATGAATTGTAAAAGTAGAGATATGACACGATGCGACGACTGATGTACAGTTTTATGGTTGTATATGATAGATCCCTTTAGATAGATTCCCACTGGCTTATATACACAGGTTCTCCCACTCTAGCTTGCCTAAGTCAGAAATAAGTCTCTGTAAACCAGAGAGGGCCTTTCTTCTCTCTGCTGTGGCTGCATTCACTTTGCTGAGGATGGGTGCTACACATCCACTATTAGTTTACTAAGTTTAATTTGTATCCCAATGTTTTGATAGTGTAAAACAAATGCACTTGGGGGCAGATAGAGAAGAATTGTACGTGTTTCACAAAGCTTATACTTATTATTTGTTTAATTATTATTTTAATAAATTCATATTTTATTTTTCTCATAATCCTGTCTTACTTAATGTAACAGATAGTATGGTTCAAAGTTTTCATTAGAGTTTAATAACGACAAAACTATAGTTTACTATTGCAGAGCACCCCAATCTGTAACCATGGCAACTCTGTTTGTTTGACACGAAACTCTAAAACAATGATGTGCATGTGTGTACACTAAAAATAGAACAAGTTAAACGTATTCTTTTTAAGTAAACTGTTCAATAGAATTGTATAGTTCAAATCGAACCAGCCGCTATTTACTATTAAAGATTGCTGTATGGGTCTATTCTAAGAAATTTTTGTATCAATAATTTATTGAATGGCTAGCCTTTGACAATAATTTATTTATGAACTATTTGCTTAAATGGCTAGTAAACAACCTCAATAATAATTATTATACTTTCAAACAATTTTTATGTAAACAGTTCAGTGCAGCTGTTCCAAATTTAATAGGTAATAAATTTCTTTATTTTTACCTTTTATGAGTAGTCTTCAAAAAGAAAAAGGCTTCAAAGAAAATCTACATTGTAATATCAGTTACTTCAAATTTATTTTTGCAGTAATTAGCGACTTTTATATACGTAACACAATATTTGAGATGACTTAACTGTAAAACTGAATATTTGTTTTTTTCTATAGTTCTTCCGGGTGCTAGGCCCCGAGCTACCGGAAGGTCGCAGGTGGCTTATAGCTAATAGCCTGCAGATATGCAGGTTAGTCGTGAATAAGCATTCTAGGTCCTATCCTTTACTCAGTATACATTGCAGACAACCCAACACATCCTGATACCATCCTTCTCACTATGCAGATGATACTGCTATCCTGTCTTCCAATAATGATACCGTAAACCGCCCATAGAAATCTACAAACCCACCTCTCCTCCCTAGAAAATTGGTTCAGAAAATGGGTCACTAAACTTAATGAAAATAAGTCCCAAAACATTACCTTCACTCTACGTCGCATACTCTTCCCCCAGTCTACTACATCTTAATTCCCTTACCAGTGGTCAACGTTGCTCGCCATCTTGGGCTTTACTTAGACCGAAGACTTACATGGAATCCTCATACAAGACTGAAAAGACTAGAACTAAACAGACGCTTTCGACAACTTAAAAGACTACTGGACAACAGATCTAAACTCTCCCTAGACAACAAAAGACTAATTTATACATCTATTTTAAAGCCTATCTGGGCGTACGGGATAGAACTATGGGGTTCAAACAAACGCTCAAATCTCCAAAGACTCCAATCCCTACAATCCAGAATCCTCCGTAACATTGTAAACGCTCCTTTTTACGTCTCCAACCGAACCATACATACTGATCTTAATATACCGTTCATTGCTCAAGTCGCCCAAACCCGTTACAGGAAATTCCATATTAACCTACAGACTCACACAAACCCTTTAATGCAGCACCTGTCTTCCCGAACACTTCCTAATAACCCTCCTAGACGTCTTAAAAGACAATGGCCTCGTGATATCCTCTCAAGTGAAGAGAGTCAATAGTAATTTTGTATAGTTTTGGAGTGTTACCATTGGGTAGCTTCTCCACTCATTTTGTATGAGTGTTATTTGTATGATTGTGACTTATAGCGCTACCGCGCTGATTGTAGCATGAGTAAAGATTAAAAAAACAAAAAATAGTGAATAAGGAGCTTGCTCCAAATAAGCGTTCCCGGACCATGAGGCGGCAGTAGAACAGGACGTGGGGAGTTCCCCTGCGGCGGGGGAATCTCCAATAAATACTACAGAAGCCTGAAAACACCTCTGTGATGTGGGGAGTAAGTGCCGCCATTCAATAAGCACTGCTATTGCAGGGAAGATAGGCCTCTGAGAGCCATGGAGAAGGTAACCTATCTAGAGGGCCACCCCGAATTCAACGGAACCCAGTCCTCCGAGGGTTTTTTCTGGAGGTTGCACGGTGGGCCAGCTCCCCGCCTGCGGAAAACATTCAAATGCTAAAAAAGTTCAATAGAAGAAAACTAGCGGATTACGAGTTATATGGTTCTGCCTGGATATTAATGCAAAAACCTGATACTTTTCGATGAGACATTGCCTTTTATGGAGATTTTTCACAGTAGCGTGTTGTTATATTTGGCGAGAGCGGCCTGAATACGCCTATCATACTTTTGATCCTCTGTCTTCTATACTGCAAGGTAATATATCCCCACTAACTCTCTCTTTCACTATATATCTCACAATATATATATTATAGATTTTTGAAGGGGATATATATATATTGTAGATTATTGCACTGCGACCTGAAAGATCTATTGTACCCCCGAAGCCTTTTCCAATGCACAGCCGGCCTACAAGCAGCGTTCTCTAGCTACAGACAACACTGCCCATCACCGGACACTGAGCTGAAGAAAAAATATAAGGGCAGCATGCTGGATTCTAACCCAGGGCCTACGCGTTGCTAGTC
This sequence comes from Triatoma infestans, assembly GCA_011037195.1. Lineage (NCBI taxonomy): Eukaryota > Metazoa > Arthropoda > Insecta > Hemiptera > Reduviidae > Triatoma > Triatoma infestans. Next base: position 169,574 of record JAAEAF010000678.1, on the reverse strand, counting down.
CAGCGTTTGTGTACTGTGTTTTTCCTTGTTTGTAATGTGTAGATTGTATGTAGTTTTTAAGTGTATTATGTACTGTTCTGATGAAGTGCATTGAGTACTAAATTGTGGTAAACCGTGGGATCGCTACTCCCCAAGAAACTGCATGCAATAGATACCCCTTGCGGGCAGCTATATATATATATATATATTATCATCTAAAATATTACCTGCCATGGATCGTTACATTATCCTTACCACTTCTATATTCATGTTAGCACAAACGAATAACCATTTCATGTTTAAAGAATATTTCTGTCAATTCTGTAACCGTATTTTTTTTTTTAAATTTAAGGCGCGTTAACATCGTTGGCGCCCGGAGCCTTCTCAGTACACTGCCAGCCACCGGACAGTGAGCTGTAAAGAAGGCTCCTAGGAAGAAAAAAAATCTAAGGGCAGCACAGCTGGGCTCGAACCCGGGTCGAACCCTGGGCTCCTCGTGGGAGTCCAGTACGCTACCCATTTAGCTATACCCTTCCCTTGTAACCGTATTAATTGCAGTAAAAAATAAAAAATCATGTGATTATTTCACACCAGATTGGATATAATTTAGTTAGTGCTTGAATTTAGAATGGGTTAGAAGTAGTTAGAATGATGTTTAGGGTTGGGGTACCGTTATGCATGTGAAGACCACATATACTGCTTTGGTAGGATTGAACTTTTAAAGCGCTAATATCGTTCTACGTTGTTTATTATTAATAATTGTTACTTCTTTTTAAACACATTATTAAAAATTACTATCAACCAATTCCATGAACTGACAATGACAGTCATTAATAAAAATTATTTTTATCATATCTACATGCATTCACGCAATATGCACACAGTCAGACAAACACATAACTACAACACACACACACACACACACACACACACAAACACACAATACATATAGTTATGCTATCGACTATCTCACGCTATATATGAAGGCAATCTGGCGGTAGGGGAACTTCCGGTAACCAATCGATGACCACAAAATGACACCGGCTATCACAAAGAAAATCTCAATGGGTTTATGGGTTTTCCGGCACTGCAAATCCATCACGATTCAATCATGGATACTTATTTAAAAAAAAATTCCCTGAACGGTTTTTCTTCTTCATTTTCAACGAGATAATATCAAATAAATATCAAAAAATCGTTAGTGATAAAATTTGTTTTTGTCATGCTGTCTGAAAAAAAATTCTACCACCTCCAAATCGAGCTAAATATTTCAATTTGTTTCTGATTTAGCCCAATCCCAAATACAATCTACTAATTCACTCAATGTCCTGCAGAACACATCCTACCAAACTTTTCCTCGAAGACTCAGGCGCCGACGATCCTGTAATCTTCTAATTGGATAATGCCGGAACCCTATGTTGGCTGTCATTCTGTACTAATCTGTACCTTTATATTTTTAATGTTATTTAAGTTTGTGGCCGCAGGCTGCCCACGCACCCGACCAGATGCCCCAAATGAACATCCATTCAACAAAACCTCCATCAGGTTAAGAACCCTGAGGAATCCTAGTAACCTGGCGGTCTCTTGGGAGGATATATCCCCCTCTTCCACCTGGAAGCTACCCAGATTCTCGAATCTTCTCTGAGTGGCAGCCTCGTAGTCTGCTAGGAGATGTAATGGAGTTTCCTTCAACCCCACATGGAGTCTGCATGAGTTGTCACTTTACAAACCCAGTTCCGTCAGGAATCCACAGAGTCGGCAATGCCCCGTGAGGGAACCTGCAAGCACGCGGAGCTTCTTCTTGCTCAACAAGCCGATGCAGGCCTCCGACCTCCGTTGGTTAATAATTTTCCAGGCAGATCTTGGCTGCCGCAAACCGGAGAGAAAGTTCCAGAGTTAAGATCTCTTTGCCTCCTCCTCCGTCCTAAGTTCCTCCAAGAGAAACTGGTCGCTGATCCCACAAAAAGGTTCCAGCCCTAGAAGCGGGGTCGCAGCCTTCGCCAGGGCTGCAATCTATCACATTTCCTTCAATGCCAACATGCCCTGGCACCCACCAAAGGGTAACTTTATTCCTTCTGCCTAGGATATTAAGTTTATCTAGGCATTCCCAGACCATTTTAAAGCTAATAACTGAAGCACTCAATACTCTAATGGCTGCTTGGCTATCGGAAAGGATTACAATCTCCTGATTTCTATATCCCTATATGATGTTAAATTGAACGCATCTTCCAATAGCTTATATCTCCACTTGGAAGATGCTGAGAAACTTTTGTGGATAGTTATTATGGCGCTCACTTCTGGATTACACTATAAGCACTATATTTAGTAGCTGCCAAGGTTACCAGCCAACATGTACCCAAGAGTAAGCAAGAGAAAGTGCTGTGTGATTTTTCACACCAGATTTTTTTTCAAAATAAACACCAAATAATTTGATTAATTAGAGGAATTATTGAATTAAAAATTTGGTAACTAAAAGAGAATGAATTTTTATACAGAAGAGGAAGAGTTTCATAGAATGTAATGGAGATTACTTCAATAACTGGAAATATTAAAATTATTAACAATGAGATTGATTTCTTTCGAAAAAAAACAAAGAATCTAAACTTGGTGGTGGGGGGGAGGGGCTGGTATATTATTTCATAACTACGTATATTATTTTCTGATCTCATTATATATACACAAAAATGGTAGATAAAAATGTTTTTTAAGTAACAAAAGAAGAGAATTTCATATTTATTAATTCGTGTACTCTGCTCTGGTATCATGTGCTCGCCGGAGGCGGTATTGTATTTCCAAGTAATGTCGTTTCCACTACCATTAAGTGAATATAAACGGAAAAAGTATAAGAAAGAAAGGGTAAAGGGTAAAAAAAAAAAAAAAACCTTTGTCTCTAGGGTTTTTTACCTACAGTCTTACACAATTTTTATTATTATTATTATTATTATTTCCGTTGTGAAAATTTTGTAAACATTGTATGACAGTTCAGTGCTTTTTCGTAATATTTTTTTATTATTATTTTTTTTTTTTTAGCTTGGTACAATAACATTGAGAAAAGGATGAAAATAACAATATGGTAGAATATGGCGAGGAAATATGAATTGAAACTGCATTTGATAGAAGTGATGTGTAGATGTTGTAGATTGTAGTAGGAGATTATTGCACTGTGAAGTAAAAGATCTATTGCGCCCTTCGGAGCCTTCTCAGTGCACTGGTCGGCCTCAAGCGGTGTTCACTAGCTACAGAGACAACACTGCCTATCATCGGACAGTGAGCGGTAAAGGCTTCTAGGAAAAAAAAATCTAAGTGCAGCATGCTGAACCTGGGACCTCTACGTTGCTAGGCCAGCGCGCTACCACTGAGCTAATCCCTTCCTTCTCCCTTGGCTTTCCCCAATTAACTAGGGACGGAGACCCTAGTTTGTGTACTGTGTTTTTCCTTGTCTGCAAAGTGTAGAGTGTATGTAGTTAATTATTTTTAAAGTGGGTGCCTAACGACCTAAGGACCTAAGCCTATATCGCTGTTATGCTCCCAATCCCCTCCTCCCCAAATCATCCCCCTAATTAATATCCCTCCGGTAGTCTGCCGGTTTGTCTACAATATCCTAAAATATCTTTCAGTTCAAACCCTCCCAGGCAGTCCCGTGAGAGAGAGAGAGAGAGAGATGCCCTCCCAAATACACGAAACCTAGTACCAGCAAAACGGGAACACTGACATAAATAGTGTTACACCGTCTTCCGTAACTCCATCGACACAATTCTGATATATCGGACTAGACGTCTTCCATATATTATGCACCCATGCCACTCATGTGATGTCCAGTCACTACAAACACCAAGGTCCTCCCATGTAGTTTAAGTGTATTGTGTACTGTTCTGACAAAGTGCATGGAATACTGTACTGAGCTGTGGTAATGCGCAAGTAACTACGTGTAACAGATAACCCTTGCGGGCATGATAGAACTGGTGGAATGAAGAGGAAAGAACTCAGTGATTGCTCCTTCTACATCTTCATTGCGTCCTTGGACGATGTGACGGAAGCAGAAACAAGAAATTAGAGATATTTTAAACAAAAGCAATAAATTAGATATTTTATAATATATATTTTAAATATATCAGTTTAAAAGGAGGTAGGTACGTTGGCTGGCAAAAGGGCCAAACCCAGGTACAGGATACCGTTAGAGCGAGTCAAAGCACGAGGGCACTCTATTGTGTTCATTAACCTCCTTCGAGAAATCATATATAAAGAGCGAGTTTTTAAAAACTAACCCTCAGTATCGTTGAAACGGTCGCATTCAGATTGTTGATTGTTAATTCAATTGTTATTTTATTAGTTATCAAAATTCAATTATGTATAGTCGAATTATTTGTTTTAAACTAGTGGTGTCTTATTCACTATTACTTAAACATCTCCCTCTCTCTTTAAAACATACACACACACTCGCCATTTCAATACCGCTCGCGCACACGCTTTACGACCAATATACAACTATACTGCACCTCTCTCCCCCACGCAGAATCTAGGGGAACATTCTCCACCAAGTCGTTCGAAATTCTTCATTTTTTGTGTGTTTCCTTCTTGAGTACCTCTTTACTTGGACAAAACCAAGTCCAAGGTTTTGATCATTACTTTTCCATGGCTGATCTTCCTTATTATCCTCATGCTGGATGTTGGCAGTGTTACTGAAACAGGCTCCTAAATGTTTGAACTCGGTACTTTAATTGTCACCATGGCACACTGTATAACACTGTTTTGCTGCGATTAAATTCAAGCCAGTAGCTAGCATATTATACAAGCAATTTACTCAAGATTTATGGCGGCTCTTCTCAATATGCAAGTCGGGATTTTAACTAAATTTGAACTCAGTTTTAATAACATTGGAATTTTTCCTTTTAAATAAAGAGAAATGATAAAACAAAACTCTCTACTATATCATTTATTTTAAAAAGAAAGTAAATCTTCCCTTTCACAACATTTACATTTCACCTCATTGACATTAACGTACAAAGAGAAAAATACCAATTCAAAGTTGATAGATGCGTCATTGAGTGTACCAAAAAAAAAATAGTAGGGAACTTGCAAGTTAGTTTTTAGATGCCACTGGTGGCGGGGTACAAACGAAATGAAAGAAAGATCGCGTGCCACTGTCTGCTAAATATACAAAGACACGGACCGTCACTTCATACTATACAATTCTTTTTTTCTACACGATTTTATTTAAGTCCCAACAATTTTTGTCATGACACTCTTCATTCTTCACCTTTATACTAAAGGTTAAAGTACTAATATACAATAATGCTGAATAAATAATGTATCCTTCAATTTTTTTTTATTTTTACTTTCTTCTTACTGACGAAGTATTACGTCAAATATTCAAATTTGAGAATATACCGGAAATAGATGTTTTGAGTTCCTCTAATTAGCGAATAATCTTTGCGATATATGTGTATACAAAGTATTTCTAAAACGAAAAATCAATGGAAAAGTCAATCTTGTATTTCATCGAGATATTATTAAAGCATTTGACACGAAGATTTTGGATAAAATAAATCAATATTTTCCTCAGTAGTTTTTCCAGTTTTTTAAAATGATTTTCTTTACAATTCTGTGCTATTTACACACATAAATTGCGATCACTTTTATTTGAGACTTTTTTCACCGGAAAAATTGATATTGTGAGGGTGTTGAAAGAAGCGTTGCGTTGAATGAACTTTCTTATAAAGTACCAACACTTCAATACATTATATGGTTTTATCTTTTTTACGTTAGAAATATTATGTTATGAAAAAATTTGGTGAGGATCGGTCAGGAAGAAACATTCAATGATTTATTAAAAAAAAAAAAAAAAATACAATGAGGAACCACAATGCATTAATAATATTGTAAAATGCAGAATAATAATAACAAAGAAATTAATAAAATAATCTCTAAAATTTTACAAAATTACTTAAAAGCTTACAAATGCATTAATACAATTAACAAGTTATACAGCAAACTTAAAGACTCTACTCCCATTAAATTATAGGCAGACCTCATTTACCAGATAGATTGTACATAATGTCTAGATGTTTATGTTGGTCAAACTACACAATACTTAAAAATACAGAATGTACCAATCTTGAATACGATTGTAGAAATAAAAATAACAAAGACAACATTACTGCACTGACGAATCATTTTAGGGGGGAAAAAAATCATAAATTTGATTTTGCTAGAACAAAAATAACTAACAAAAGAAACTAACAGGAAAAAAGGAAATATTTCAGAAATGATATACGTATATCAAAAGAAACAAATTTACTGTTAATTTTTTTGTAATGATACCAATTATTTGTCCGCGCTATATAACGGTTTATTGAAAACATGACCTTCTAGAATTTCCCTTCACCTAGCCCATCCCTATAAATTTCCTCAAATCCCTTTCACTTCTTTGCCTATTTAACACACCTTTATTTCTGTAGATGATTTAAGGCAAGAAACTAATAACTTTTAATTTTTTTTTTTTTTTTTTTTATGTTTCGGTGATGTAACAAATATGTATGTTTAAAAATTCTTTCTCCACATCTTCACGACTATCTATATTCGTGAGTACAATACTATTATTATTAGTATTATTATTATTTTTCGTTATTCTGCATTTTACAATATTACGCATTGTGATTACTCATTGTATTGTTTTGTTTTTTTTAGATTAAAGACAGGAAACTCTGTCGAAACGTTGGCATAATTGAATGTTTCTTCTTCCTGACCGATCTTCACCAAATTTCTTCATAACATAATTCATCAATGGTCAACAATTACTTTTAGATTGCTTGGAATGCCCATTGCAAGAAAAAAAAAACACATGTCACTATTATTTGATACATTTTTTTACAGGAATACATGATTTTTAGATAGTTTTGAGGAATTTGTGGCGTTGAATTTCAAATAAATGGGATTTGGTTTTATGTTATTGGTGCGCTATACACTTACTAGCTGGCTTGGGTTGGTACTTCTTGCAACCCTACCACCGTAGAGAAAGTCATGTGAGTGTTTCATCGATTTTTTTTGTTTTTTTTTTAAACAGAGAAGGATATGATGTAAAAATATTCAAAGATTTTTTTTCTTAATTGTTGGGAATTTGATCAACTAATTGATAGTTGACTTTAATTATTATGCTATTCCTGTTACCATGCATTATGATAGGAAGGTTTCGCAAAATCTATTAAGTGAAAGTGTGACTTTATTTAATGACTGTTTTTTTGATTTTTTTTTAATTTTAGTTTTTCAATATTTTCCCAAAAATGATTTTAAAATGATTTTCTTTAAACTTATTATAATGGTTGTGTTAGGTGGAGAGAATTTAGGTCTGGTTGATGATATAAAAAGAAGACTTGGTTAACACTGGTTAACTGATATATTATTAATAAATAGATACAGACTGCCTGGACTTTACAATAGAGGAATGTTTATGGTAGAGTGGTATAAAAATGACACGTAGCGATTGGATCTGTCCGTCGTTATATTTATACAGCTTCTCCCACTCCAGTCCGAGAGAGTGGTTGAGCTTCTCTTGCTCTCTTAGGTTGCTATTACACTTAACATACTATCTACACATATAAAAATCCTATGGCTTTTATTTTAAACAGTTTCAAGAGAAAATTTATTTTTGGCGGGTTTTTACGGTAAACAATAATGTTAAGCTGTACTCCTCCTAAGGTACCTCCTCTTCAGTAAAATGTTTAATCCTGTCATCTGTATTGTAATATGGTATATTAAAAACATTGCTTGAATTCCAAATTTGATGAAATCGATTAACCAGAGAATGCGACTTATAAAATAGGTTTCTGAATTTTATTTTTTTTTTTAGTAATTTCTCTAAGTGACGGGTCCAGAAATGATTTTTTTCCAGTATTAACTGCACATACATATACATATATATAAAATACCTATAGCTATTATTTGAAACCATTTTCGGCAAAATAAATAGAAAATTTTTTTTCACATCTTAAACATAAACTCTGTAAAATAATTAATATCCAACTGAGATTATCCTTTGTTGTAATTTGTGCAATTCAATATGATTTTTATATTGCATTCCAATTTTCAACTTTATAAATATTTACGTAAATTATGTGTATATAAGAACCAAACACATACACACATGCACACACACACAAACCAGAGACCATTTTATGAAAAGAAAAAACTAGAAGTGAAGGAAACTTAAGAGAAAATTAAAACGAGAGGTCCTAGTGGGAATTTTACTTTAACGTTGAATTGGCTATCATATGAGAAGGAGGAGAGTTGCGTGTATGTTTGCAACTGTCTCTGTTTGCACTTTTTTTGGTGGGGGAGGGAGTTGAGTTGGGGATACTTTGTTTGAGAATAGGGTCGTGGGAGGTCTTTTTCATAAAAAAAATAAATAAAAAAAACAGTTTTGCATATCGATTTTTTATTAGCAGACTTTTTCTTGTGTTAAAACTAAAACTAAAAACTATAATAATATAATCGTCGAATTAAGAAGTTTCTGTTGTATATTAAACTAGCTAATCCTAAAAAAAAAAGTTTTTATAAGTATTATCATGTTTGCACATTTTATTTAGAAAAAAAGTAACTAGAACCTGGGGACTTAGTTCCAACAAAGTCAGGATATTTAAAACCCCTTCGGAGGGTTCAAGGCTGTGTCCACAAAACAACTATCACAAGTATTTAAAATTCTTTGGTCCACATTATATGCAATTCTATTTTATTCCACATCTACCTATTATACATTATACATTTGTACATCTAATGTTCTTTCTAAACTTTAATTATTATTATTTTTTTTTTTTAAGAATTTAGGCTTTATTTTAGTCTAGACGTATACTTTTCCGTTTAATAATTAGTTATTGTCTCTAATGGTTACTTATTTTATTTTATTACTTACATACATTAATCTAATGATTTTTTCAAGTTTACATTATCCACATTTTTAGTAATTTCTTATTCTAGTTTTTTTTTTAGCGTAGTAGTTTCTTGGGTGTTTTAAATAGCTGTGATAGTTGTGGATTATGGAATAATTTGCCAAGCACAATCACTTTTCATGAGAGAGAAACACTTTATTGTAAAAAAAAAACAAATTTACAAAAGTGGAGCTGCTTAATTATATTAAGTTGCTAAAACACAGCATACTAATCAGTCGTGAGACATTTGGAGACTGATAAAGACATTAATATTATTAATGTTATGTACAATGTATTTGTCAACGTTGAGATTTACATGAATAGTAATAGGAATTAAAACAAATCAATCCACTCATTGTGCATACTAGCTGTAAATATAGTTACAGACTATAGCTAGCGTGTCCAACAAAATTCCCTCAACCAGAGGAGTCAGTTTGGTCGGTTCAATACCGATTTCGTCAAAAAATTGAGAAGTCTTTTTTTGGGATTGCTCCTCTCAAGCCGAACCATAACCCTTGGACTTCAAAGTCCCTCTCTCCAAATATCTCTCTATATTTCTCCCGGAAATATTTGATACACTTCTCGTATATCTTCTTCTTTTCTCCGCTGCTACATTGGCTGCTTGATCTTTGTCATTGCTTTCATAGCGAACTGTCGGATCTATAATATAGGCTCGCTTACTATTCTCCTCGAAAGCAATTATGTCAGCGTATCGTGACGAGCCGTCGTCGTCTATCCATATACCTCCTCAAAACAGGTATACTGTTTCTCCTTCAACAGATCCATGATGGCATGCTTCACCCTATGATGACGCCTTGTCACCAGAAGCATGTTATGAGGACAGTTTCCCAGCACATGGGCTGGTTTTCGTTCTCTCTACCGCATCTGCGGCAGAGGGGTCCAACTTCTTCTGCTGACTGGCTCCCTTCTGCCATTAAAAAAAAAAAGGAATGTAGAAATTATTTTTATTTTATTCTATTACCTATGGCGCAACAGCCATGAAGGGAAAAGTTTGCCAGACGGCGATTTGTATGAGGGGGGAGGCGTGTGGTAAGCAGGCGGCAGTTTCCTCGCCGTTTAGTTCCAGCCTTTGCTACCTAGGTGCGCTAATAACTGTAGCTTCCAACTTTTTTCAGGATGCTTTGCCAACACCGACTTTACCCTCACGGCAATCGGCACTAAAGGCGAGAGCACTAGTCACTAGATCAAAGCGTGAAGACCATTTAGGCAAAAGACTTATACAAATAGAATGAAGCTAGCACACACTATTACGATTACAGAAAATACTGATGTTAATGTAATTAAATGTGAATTCTTTGAAACACTCGCACAACTTTCTTTTACTCTTTTTAATATTATATTATTTTATATTATATTATATCAAATGACAAAAATTTACTTTAAACTCAACTTTTTACGTATCTGTTTTAACATAAACATAAATATATATATATATATAGCTAGCTCCACGACCAGATTAGCTTCCAAGGTGGTGTAACGACGACCCTGAAGAGGCTCATTGCATTATGGACAAAACGTTAGTTTTCTAGCAAACCACTGACACGATCTCAACCCGGAAACTCAAATGTTTTGCAATATTATATAGAGAAGTAGTGAGGGTAAGTAACACCTATTAATCTTGGGAGGTGGAAAAGTGATGATTATATTATGGCCAGTAGAGCGCACTAAAATCAGTAAACTATCTACACACAACATTTGAAATTAATACCACAAATACGTATAACTATTTTATTTTATTTTATTTTTTAATGTTTCAAATAAAAGTAATTAATTTTATCTAAGAATTTATTATATATGAACTTTTACTTCATTTTAAATATTGTTAATATCTTTTAACAATATCATCCAAATCTTTAATAATTTATTTAATTGAAAATTGGTTACACTGTCGTTTCTTTTAATCTACACAGATTAAAAATCACTTTTAATGTTTAGAGATTATAATACACAACTGTGGCCAACTAATTTTTATTGGAATATTTTAATTGATTCAACTGTTATTATAGAAAAAAAAGTCATATTTCTTTTCTCTGTTGAGCAAAAGTAACTTTTATTCTTGTCACTTTCTATCAAATAAGATAAATTTTGAAAAATTTAAATAAAGAAATCGTTAAATTGATATTAACAACATAGGTAAAAGTATAAATAATTATAAATTTAATATATATCAGTAAGCATATTTTTTATTTGGGTAACAAATAATATTTTCTATTTTCATTTCAAAACTTAGGAAAACAATGTCTAATTAAACCTGTTCCTCATGTTTATGAAGAAGTGTCTAGCCACTTCAAGAATTTTCAAGGGCGTTTACGCCCTAAGGTTATACTAGTCTAACAACACGGGAACAACGCTCAGAACTTACACTATGGAAAAAGATATATTTATTTATTTCTTTCTTTTTCTTTTTCCTCAGTTACAATCAAAATACATATAGAAGAGATTAAATAATATATAAATATAAATGAATAAGAAATTACTAAATAATAGGATAATATAAACTTGAAAACAATCAATACATAAATATATGTAAGTAATAAAATAAAATAAGTAACCATTAGAGACAATAACTAGTTATTAAACGGGAAAGTATACGTCTAGACTAAAATAAATCCTAAATTCTTAAAAAAAAAAAAATAATACAAATAACAATTAAATTTTAGAAAGAACATTATATGTACAAATGTATAATGGGTATGAGAAGGAGAGAATTGGGTTTATGAGAAGAAATAAACTGGAAACAATGCTGAACACTGTGTAATGAGAAAGTAGCACAGTCTGCCAGGACTTTACACGAATATAGAAATTAGTAGCGAAGGAAGTAGAGTGGTGAGTGAGGAGAAAGTAGTAGTTGTTGCTGACGCTTTGTAACTGCTGTATAAACTGTTCTAAAGACTATACCTTGTAGGGCTAGCGCAACTCAATTTAAACAGAGTATCTCTTTTATAAAATACTTTCGGTTGATCTTGAAGCCACTTTTCCACCTGATTTGTTGACTTCTTCATTGGATTGAAAATGTTTTCCACGTCGAGCCTCTTTAAGAGGTCCAAACAAATGGAAGTCCGATGGGGTGAGGTCAGAGCTGTAAGGGGGATGTGGAAGGATCTCCCACCCCACTTTTTCTTGGTTTCTTTGTGGGCGTCCGTAAATTGTCTTGGAACCCATCCCGGACAAGTTTTCTTGTACTCCAGCTTACTCTGAATAATGTTATGTACAGTTCCAACATTCTCGTGCGCTTCATCAGCTATCAGTTCAACAGAAATATGCCGATTTTCCTGAAGTAACGCGTCAATGCGAGATTCGAGAGACGAAGTTGCAACTTCAGCCAGTCGTCTACTTCTATGCTCATCAAAGACACTTACACGGCCACTTTTAAACTGTTCTATCCATTTATAAACGTTCAAACGGTTCAGACAATTATTCCCGTGAACTTTCAACATTCTTTCGTGGATTTCACTACCTTTGATACACTCTGTAACTAAAAATCTAATCACTGAGCGTTGTTCTTCTGAGGTGCAATGCTCGAGCGGTATCTCCTCTTCGTTTGTGCCGTTGCTTACACAAATTAAAAGAACGATGAAGCAAGTGTATAAATGTTGCTGGGAACTATGTTGAAAAGTTGCCAAAAGTTTTGTATTGATTAAATAAATCGTTTTTTTGAGCTACAGAACGATTTGTCTCGTTACATATTGAATGACCCTTATTATAGACCATTTTCTGAACACCACTTTTTTTTTTTAGACTCAGTGGACCTTGAAAACGGATATTTCTGGTGAAAACTCGATATGGTAAATTTGACACAATTACAGTATTTCCTCTTACTTGGAGGAGTAAGAGAATGTAAATAACAAAAAAATAGAATATTAATGCGATATTAATGTCCCATTTATAACTGTCGGTTTAGACATATCTGAGCAATTAAACAGTTTTGCAGTTTTTGAGTTGAGTAGAATTTTACTCATTTATATATATATATATATATTAAAAAAAAACAAACAAAAAAAACAGCAATTCTTCAAAGAATGATAAATAAGTTGGAGGTATATTGTAAAACATCGAATCTATCAATAAACTTAAGCAAATCTAAAATAGTAGTCTTTGGAAAAGGGGGAAGACGTGCAAGAAATGAGAGTTGGAAATTAAATGGAAATGTGGTAGAAATAGTTAATAAATATAAATATTTGGGAGTTACTTTGGACTCCCAAAATTTCATTTAAAGTACATTTAGAAGAAAAAGTATCGGCGGCAAAATTTGGTATTCTATGTACGTGCAATGAAATTATCAAAAATAAATTTATTCCGGTATCTGCACAATTTGAAATTTTTAACTCAGTATTCAGAGCGATTATTTGTTATGGGGCTTTAGGAAAGTAGAAACTATTGAAAAATTGTTGACTTTTTTTTATAAAAAAAATTATTCTCCCTACCGATGAATACACCCAATTTTGTAGTTTACTTAGAAACGGGTATGTGGCCATTGTTTATATATACCATACAACTACACTTTAAGTATATTCAGAAAGTTTTGTTGCTTCCGGATAGCCGACTTCCCAAAATTTTAGCTCAGGAAATAATCGCAAAAAAATTATTTTGGTATAAAGAGCTTAAAGACTTGGGTATAAAATATAATTGGGAATTTCAGGGTTATTTTAAGGAAGGGAACAAAATTAGTTTGGACGAACTTGTGTGTAGTATAAAGGAAGAATTTAAAAATAGTATGATGGTAAGGGCACAGAATTCCACCTTTCATTCCTTGTATAGGGAACTGAGATTGGATTTTGGCGGTGGTCACTATATATCGGACGATAACAACCTACAAATGATCCAAACAATAATGAAGTTACGAGGGGAATTATTATATTTAAACTGTAATGTGAGTCGGCCCGTTGAGGCACATCAATGTTCCTTATGCAATAGGAAAGAATCGGAGGACACATATCACTATGTGGCTGTGTGCCCCATATTAAAAGATATTAGGCGGAGGATTTTTGGAAGGGATGTGCTCTCACGGACCGAACTAATAATGATACTAATGGACAGGACTGGGAAAAGTTATACCAGTATCACTTATCCGCTTTTAAATATAGACAATTTTTGGTGGGGAGGAATTCAATTTTTAGATATAGTCTCTTTTTAAAAATATATATATTGCAACTCTGCAGATGAACCAAGGTTCATGCATTGTGTTGTTTGTATAAAAAAAATGGAAAAAAATGTAATTTAATCTAGTATTTTTCTTAATAAACACTATTATTATTATTATTACTATTATTATTATTATATATAAAAAAAAATAAATAAATAAACTTCATTACGCTATAAAGGAATAAATATGTAATTATTTTTAGAAGCATTAGTTCCTTGAAGTTCTAAAAATAGTTCTCCAAATGGATCGATTTATTCCAAAGATAAAACAAAAAAATTGCGAATTTATTTAATATTTAATAATTACAATTCATAATGATATATTCAATATGCTAAAAAATTATAGGGTTCTTTATATTCGATTATCATATCATAAAAGATTTCTAACTAACTATCGACCCATTTTATATAAACAATACGATGACAGACAACATAAAATTCATTCATTTGCATTGAAAGGTATCATGATTATAATTTTAATGTAATAAAAAGGAAAAAAACATAAAAAAAACATTATTTATTATTTTCTTTATGTAAAGAAAGTACATTAAAAGAAAAAGCTTTTACTGGCATATTTATAAGCTACTTTTCTTTTTAAAATATTACGAAACAGTAATGGAAGGAAGAAGAAATAAAAAAGTGAAAACTAAGAAATAGAAGTAAAAAAAATAATAAAAAAATGAAGGGCTATAAATTGTTTTCTTTGTATTAAAAAAAATAACTGAAGAAGGAAGTTTATAATACTGGAAAAAATCCAGGTAAGTAAAGACAAATTATGATTTTCAAACTCTCTTTGGAAAATAAGAGCACCCGTGAGAAGTTATCCCTCGGGTCTTCGTGTATTATGTGATGATTTTAATAAAAAATTGAAATGCATATGAAAATAAGTGATACAATTCTTTTTATAATACCAGAAAGTTTGCTATAACATTCAATGTTGCAAATAATTCAGGTTAAAAAGAAGGTGGTTTCAATAATGGTATTGTTACTTAGGCCTTTCATATTTTTATAAAAAGTGTTTGAGATAAAAAAATGATTGGAATAACAACAGAAGAGCATCGTAAATTATTATTTATAAGGTGGACAAATAATTCAGAAAAAAAAAAAAAATCTGGTGTGAAACACTCACACAACTTTTCTTACTCCAGTTCTCAAAATAATAATTGACAAATTTTATAGTTTGTGTGCCAAATTTAATGAAATTCGTCGAAAACTGTTTAAAAAAAAACTGTCCAGTAAAAAGCGCACTTCCGATTTACTTATTTTCTTGAAACTCGGAACTTTTGGCCATCTATTTATTTGTAATTAATTTTTGTTAGGATAATAGAATTGTATAATTAACTATGATAGCACTTTAGAGGAAAACATAACCACACCCCTCCACTAAAAGTGCTGTTAAATAAATTTTCCCAAAGAAATGTTTTAAATAAAAGTTGTGCATCATTATATGTGTAGTTTATATATGAAGTTGCAAGAAAATTGTCGGAGCTATTTTTTGAGAAAATCGGGAAAAAGTGAAAAAATATCATTGAGTAAAGAATGGTAAAGTAAATGCACTTTTGATCATACGATTTTTTTCAAACACGGAATTTCAACAACATATTTAATTCAAATTAAGATTATTTAGATGACAGAATTGTCCAATAAACTGAAATAACATTTTTGAGGAAGCCGTATCCTTACCCCTCCTCAAAGTAGCCTTAAATGAATTTTTCTAGAGAAAAGTTTCAAATAAAAGTTGTGCTCTTGGTATGTGTAGTTGATGTACAAAATTTCAAGAAAATCTTTGGAGCCATTTTTGAGAAAATCACAAAACAGTAAAAAAAAAAACAACTTGAAGAGTGGTACTTCCGATTGAAGAACTTTGACAGATAACATATTGTCAGATTCCATGGTAATAACTATACGGAATATCAAGTTTTAACTTCCTACGGTTTTTCAATTTTGAGTTATGCTGTTCACATACATTCACGCAAACACAGACACACACACATACACACAGATCATTTGCTAAAAACCTTTTTTGGATTCAGTAGACCTCAAAACGGATATTTCCGGTGAAAACTCGATATCGAAAATTTGACACGATTACAATACTTCCTCCTACTAGAGGGAGTAGGAGAAAGTAAAAATATTCTGGCATAAAGAGTTCGAGGGGATCTGTCAGAAATAAAATAATTGGGCCAAAAATTATTGTTTGATTAATGGAAATAAAGCAGTGTTTTGTTGCATTAATAAAAATAAAAAATAAATAAAAGTTGAATTTAAGAATATTTATTGTTGAAAGTTAATAAGTCTGTTTTACCATCAATTGTATGAAGGAATTGGAATTTAATTTGGGTGGAAATAGTTGTATCTCTTGACAGATATAGTTTGAAGTATAGAAAGTAATAATAAAGTTCGGAGAGGTGAGTTATTGATTTTGAACTGTAATGTTACCCGCGCTGAACAGTTACACTTTTGTGCTGTGTGTATATAGTAAGGCTTTAGAGAACATGTTTCACTCATTTTGGTGAATGCTCTGTGCTTGCCGAATTTTTAGTGTCACATGGCTCGGTAAGTCAGTCCTAATAACACATGAATGTATTCTTTCTATCTGGAATGGCCGGGACATGTTAAAATAGTACAAATATCATATGAAATGTAATTGGTGATGTTGTGTTGTATGTTTGTAGTAGCACGGGCGGTTTAGTAAAAGGGCTTGTGAGTGTATATGTTTAAGAGAGTAAAGTATTAGTAATAATCAAGAAATCACCATTGTTTTTAAAATAAATATATTATTCTTTAAGGAAATTTAAGTACATTACAATATCATAACTTTATCTTAATAAATGATGTATATCTAGAATAAAGGCAAATCTGTATCACTGGCATGAGTTTAAGAGAGCGATTCCTGAAGCAAGTGTTCTGGCTTTGAAAGCAGAATGCAGACTGTTCTTGTTTGAAGGCAGAGTGCACACTGTCTTGAAGGAATGCTCTCTCTAACAAAACAGTTGGCCAATTGGCATTGTATTAATTTAACGGATTTTTGTGCCTTTGTTTTCCTAATATTAGCAATGACCCCAAATTATAGTACCTGACTCTTTTCACTGCACCAAGATACATTTAAAATATTAACAAAATTCTATTTTTTATATTATAAAATATTCTAAACTATTTTTCAAAACTATTATTTTCTTTTATTTCTTTCTTCCACCTACACATATTAGAGACTGAAGTATAAGCCTCTTTTGCCTCGTCAATTATTTTCAGATTGCTTCCAATATTAGTGGTTTTGTTTATATTTGTATTTATTTGAATGTTGCTTGCAAGTCTAATGACTTTTTGTTTATATGTACATTTTTAAAAAGTATTTGTCCTTATTAAGTTGTTTGTAATTTTTCTTTTTCATAACACAACATGACAGATGGACCAAGGTCCATGCAAAGGTAATTCCAATATAATATTTTTTTTTTTTTTTTTTTTATAATAATTGATAAATAAATGACGTTATTATTATTATTATTATGAATTATATGGCAGAAGGAATCATTTTTTCAATATAAAAATGATTTTTATAAAACCAATGGGTTATACAAGTTTTTAAAATTTATAATCTCAAACTAATTGCATAAGATCTTAAATGTATTCATTATAATATAATTATATTTTAAGGAAAAATTGTGTAAAAACCCTAAGCTGGAACATGATCTTCTAGTCTGGTACCACCAGGTCATTTGGAAATCACGAGAGATAAGGAGATTGTAGACAGGTTAGCCAAATTGGGTGCACACTCCGTTACATTCGTTCTGAGACTGCTATTAGAATGTGTGTCAAGCTTCCAGACATGGACAGATTCACAGCATTCAATAGATAACTCAAGTGGTTTGACTAAAGTGTTTCTTAGAAGGTCCGGATAACAGAACAGTGACATATTACTACTGCTCTTTCAGTCACTTCGTTGGCTTCTGTACCGGGCACTTGGTTTAAGGAAATATGTCTTAGTAATAGGGTCCAGACCTTTTTTCTTGTTGTTTTTTTTTCTTTTTTTTTTTTTGGAAGAGAAATAAACACCTATCAATCTTATTACAGATTCTGTGGAAGACCTTAGTCGGCAGGTTTTCCTTAAGTTATTACCCGATTTATTTGGATTGCTGAAAATGTTAGTAGGATTAAACCCAAGCCAAGGATTTTTGTTCAAAAACAAAGTGTATATAGATTTTGAATACATGGAAGGGTCCGCAATGCTGGTAACATCTGGTATATTATCCGTCGTAGCATGCATATTCATTTTGTTCCTGACCGGCTTTGGATTTTCATCCATCATCAGAGCAAATTCACTAAGTTCGTGTAGAGAGTTCATTTCAACGTAATGTTTCTGTTACACTCACACTTGTTGGTTTGTTGGTTGATTGATATTTAAAAACAAGCATGATAAATAAAAACGAATACATTTGATTTCCTCTATTATATATTTTATTATCATCTCCAAATTTGTCGTTTACTACCAACCTTCTTACATATCAATTTAACTACATACTTTCTTGTATAAACTCTGCTTGTATTTCACATTTATTTAATTACTTGTACAAGCTTTTGATTGCTCATAAACTTTGCATTGTCTTTCTTCAAACTTTATCTATTCTTATTAGTACAGTATACTCCTGAAATATCTTATCGCCTTCCCTCCTAATAAAAATGACTTGATAATATACTAAGCATACTTAACAACACTAATAAAATTTAATTATAAAGTATTCTTCAAAACATGCTATTTATTATACACTATTTTCTAATGTCTAATCACAATTTATATGAATTCCATTTTGTCATTAAACACACACACACACACATAGTTACATAACCTTATAACATCCCGCACATATATACAATCAACAAACCAACAAGTGTGAGCGCAATAGAACATTACGTTGAAGTGAACTCTCTACACAAACTTTGTGAATTTGCTCTGACTATGGATAAGAATCCGAAACCGGTCAGGATCAAAAGTTAATATGCATGCTACGATGGAAAGAATACCAGATATCAGAAGGAGAGAAAACAGGTTGTATAGAAAAATAAACTAGAAGTATTGGTGAACACAGTATAATCAAAAATTAGCCCAAATTAAGTGGACTTTACACTAAAATATATAGAATGGTAGTGAGAGGTAAGGAGTAAGGTTGATGACGATTTGTGACTGCTATATGAACTCTGCTGCATGACTGTCGGTAGACTCTCTCCAATGGCTGACACCGCTGTATTTAAACAGTTTCTCCCAGTCAAGTCTGGCCTAAACTAGTAAGTGAGACTGTCTCTCTCTCTCTCTCTCTCTCTGCTTTGGATCCCTCTCTTCGGATCCTATTACACCAGATATATAGTTTTTCTTTGGGATAGCCATCCGAGCACAGAGGGAGTTTGGATAACCTATACTTCATGCCTCTCTTGGAGGAATAAGAATAATAAAGGCATTTTCGTTTCCGCTAGTAATAATTGTGACGTCATTGTAAACAATTTTAAATTCCAAATTCAGAATCATAACTCTCCCTTACTCCGTTTTGTTTCCTTCTAAAGCCATATTTCCTTTACAAAAATTAATTATTCTAAACATTTTATAGGTAAAAGAATCGCGCAATTTCTAGGTAAAGGCACATTAGAAAGTTTAGAAAGTTTATTTTCTCAAAATTCTCACATAAACCTGCAGAAATTATTCGCTTTGCAGAATAATGTTACAAATAATTGTGATTGATATGCACCCGAAAATAAAATGCAAATTAACCGGCAATTACAGTTTTTTTTTAGTAATGAATGTTCCCAAAATATTCAAATTTAAAAATGGGACATATCAAAAGATTTCCGGTATTAGGGTGTTGGTCAGTTAGTTTGAATATACATAAGTTTGTACAAGCTTTCTTAGTTTTGACATAAAATCGCGTCAGGTTCCTCCAGATATAAAAATAAATTTCCCAACATCATTTATATGGCCAGCCCAACTAAACATAACAGTGCATTTTAAAGAAAATTTCTTAATTAAACTTTATTAATCAAAATAAAAAATAATGTTGTGTATTCAGAGTGTATTCAGAGTGCAACAAACATGAAGTTTAATTTCGATAGAGAACCACAATAGTTCTTACAAGCAATAAGAAAAAGTAAAAATAAAACAAAATATTATATTCCAGAAACTGATAAACATTAGTAATACTTATTAAACCACAACTATCCGGGGAAAAAATATCTTGATAACAAAAAAAAATTATAATAATAGAACAATTAAAGATAAACATATTCATTTTTATGAACGAAATATTAAAACAGTAAATATTTATTAGTCCTGCGAGTTTATATTATGAAACAATAAAGGTACATATAACAAACTATCCAAGCAAATTGAATCAGGTGAATTTCTATCTATTCATTTAAGGAAATTCTATTACTGAAATGTATTTATCAATTATAGAATGGAATTGCCCGCAAGGGGGTATCGTTGCAAGCAGTTACTTGGAGAGTAGCGACCCCGTCGGGTTACCACGGCTCAGTACTCCATGCACTTCGTCAGAACAGTACACAACAGTACAGACAAGGATAAACACAGTACACAAACTAGGCTCTCCGTCCCTAGTTAATTGGCGTAAGCCAAGAGAGAAGAAAGGGATTAGCTCAGTGGTAGCGCGCTGGACGGGCAACGCGGAGGTCCCAGGTTCGAATCCAGCGTACTGCCCTTAGATTTCCTCTTCCTAGGAGCTTCTACAACTCACTGTACGATGGTCGGCAGCATTGTGTGTAGCTAGAGAACGCTGCTTTGTACCCAGCAGTGCACTGAGAGGGTTCCGGGGGCACAATAGATTTTTCAGGTCGCAGTGCGATAATCCCCTACAACAATCTACATCTACACCTACATGGGATGGGATTAGCAAATGGTAAGCCTTGCAGGGACATGGTCGCGGAGATGAAGGTATGTTAATCATAGATTTTGTCGAGCTAGAGGCATCTACAACTCAATGTTCGGTGAGTGACAGTGTTGTCTACTACGAAAGAACACTGCTTGGCGGCCGACTGTCACTAATCAGGCTGTAGGCGCCAATGACCAAAGATGTGGACATAAATTAAATAAAACCACATTTCACAAAACAAATACTATCAACTGTATGTTGAAAAATTAAGAGGGACTCGTCATATATTATGTTGCTGAAATAGAAGTAGTTATTGTGGTTGGTTCTGCAGAGTTGGAAAGCATCAGAGATATTTTCCGTGATAGCGTGCTCCTTATTTTTGGTCATCGACCGGTTTCGGGGGTTCGCCCATCTTTTCTTGAAACTTGGAATTTTGGCCATCCAATTTATTTCAAATTAATTTTTTTTTGGATGATAGAATTGTATAATCAACTATGATACCACTTTAGAGGAAGCTGTAACCCCACCGCTCCCCAAAAAAGTGCCCTTAAATGAATTAGCCCACAGATATTTTAAATAAAAGATGTAGATCTTAGCATGTTTATTTTGTATAAGAAGTTTCAGGAAAATTGTCGGAGCCATTTTTTTTTTTGAGAAAATTGCGAAATAGTGAAAAAATTCATTTATTAAAATGTTTTTACTTCACTTGTGTTTTTTACAAACGCACTTCCGATTATCTGATTTTTTTTTTTTCAAACTCGGAATTTCAACAACATATTTAATTCTAATTAACATTATTTAGATGACAGAAATTGTCTTATAAACTGAATAGGAGCTAAGATGAAAACCTAACCCCACCCCTCCCCCAGAAGTGCCCTTAAATGAATTTTCTGGAGAAATTTTCAAATAAAAAATTGTAGCTCTTTGTATGTGTAGTTGATATACCAAGTTTAAAGAAAATCGTCGAAGCCAAATCGCAAAAATGTAAAAAAAAAAAAAACTAGTAAAGTTGAGGAATTTTGGCAGATAAAGCACCATCAGATCCCATGGTGATACCTAAACGTAATATCAAGTTTCAACTTTCTACTGTATTTCGTTTTTGAGCTATGCTGAGCACACACACACACACACACACACACACAGACCATTTGCTAAAAACCACTTTTTTGCACTCAGGGGATCTCAAAACGGATATTTCCGGTAATAACTCAGAGTAAGAGAAAGTATAAAGCCAAGAGAGAGAATAAGTTATTATTTAAAATAAATAATAATAATTAAATAATGTAATGATTGTAGGAGGTATAGTTGCTGGCGTAGATGGACGTTGTGCTAATAATGATGCTAACATACGGTTCTTTTCACAAAGTTTAGAATTCCCAGACGAGGAAATAGATGTTGAAGGTGGTAATGTATCTAATAGAGAGACAGATGCTCTTTTAGCAGGTAAAGGTGCCACATTACTTTCATCCTGCGATCCACCTTTAGCGATGAACATGGAAGCGAATCAGGTCGTCTGAGGAATCTTCTGTTAACTAAACGTCCAAGTACGGATTCCGAAGAAAGTTCTCAGTCTTCTAGAAATAAACATAGGATACTTAAAGGTCTTCTAAATCTAAGAGGAAGAAGACCAGCATGAACATAAACCAGCTGGCAACAATATGTTGTTAAAGTTACTGAATGATAAAAGTGATGACGATGATGTAGAAGCGAGAGCTGGATTAAAGAAGCAAAATGTACTTCTTCAACAACTCCTTAAGGAAGAAGAAAGTAATAATGAGACTGGAGGCGGAATGGTAGTAGTTAGTGGAACGAATGACGATCCTCTACTGAAAAGTTTGGGATTTAGAAGTGGTACTTCATCGCCGGCGGAAGGTGTTGGCAGTGGCGGGAAGGAAACGACCGAGCTCCGAGGAAGCTGGTGGATCGCTGGATGAAAGTAATGTGGCACCTTTACCTGCTAAAAGAGCATCTGTCTCTCTCTATTAGATACATTACCACCTTCAACATCTATTTCCTCGTCTGGGAATTCTAAACTTTGTGAAAAGAACCGTATGTTAGCATCATTATTAGCACAACGTCCATCTACGCCAGCAACTATATCTCCTACAATCATTACAATAAATAATACGCGAAAATCAAAACAATAAATTGTTTAATTATATTTACAAATACATCTATTATTGAAGGAATTATTGTTTTATTCATAATAAATATATTTTTTTTAATTAATAATAATAATAATAATAATAAAATAATTCTGAATAAAACTTACAATTCTCAGAGAATGTGTGACGTGACGTATTTATTATGTAGATAGCATTTATTCGTGAAAGGCAGAATCAATTGTAAACTATATTTCTAAAATGGTTCATTTCAGTAACTAGATAGTCAGTCTATTTTAAAATGGATGGTCATGAAAAATGCAAATGCAATAAAAAGACCAGGTTAAAAATAATTGCAGATCAAAAAATATTATTGACGTCAAGAAAAACGTAGGTATATATATATATATATATTAACGACGTCAAAAAAAAAAAAAAATATAATAAAATAAGAAAAGACGATATCTTTTTTTTTAAATAAATTATTTATTGCCTTGTTAATTTTTATTGAGAAATAATTTTTTTCCTCTCTCTCTCTCTCTCTCTCTCTCTCTCACTCTCTTGGAAACAGTTAATGTAAAGAGAAGCTATTTTAAGTTCTAACACTTCAGTGAGAAATAAGGGTGGTAGAGAAAGAGAGATAGTTAGAGTGAGTCTCTTCTTTACTATAAGCCATCACTAATGCATCCAGATAATAAGAGACTTTAATAGCACTTAATATTTAAGTAAGGTGCCAACTTTTCCTTTTACATTAAATTCCCTTCAATTTCTAAACTACAGTTTCTTAAAACGGTAAAGCATTCATATAATTTTGTTTACTTCTAATGGTTGTTGTAAAACTTAAAAAAAATAAATGGGTAAAAAAAAAAAATATATATATATATAGAAGATAATACTTGAGAAATTTATATAAATAAATAATCTCAATGAAATCACTATGTTAAATAAATAATAATATATTCGCATAATATGGATTAAATAAATCTCTGATAGATTCAAAGTATTCAAGAGATGGAGTAAGATAAAATGCAAAATTAAATATTAAGCACTATAGAATTATTAAATGAAAATTCCCCTGACATTAGAAATATTTATCTCAACACAATTTTGGCACAATTTCAGTAATATATATATATATAAAATCCTATATATTCATAATTTTTGTTAAAAATATTAAATTTAATTAATCTTATTCAATATAGCAATACAATCATATAAAGATACAAACTTGGGAATCTAGCGGCTTTGCCAATAATATGTTTTAGAGAAGATATGTTTAAGATATCAATAATTTGACTATGTATTGAATTTTTTGATTTTTAAAAAATGTGAATAATAATTACAAGTTAATTCTAATAATGTAATAAGCTAGATTGATTTAAAATACAAATTTGTTGTGATGGGCATCCGTAGAGCTGGAAAGCATCGGAGATATTTTTCGTGATAGTCTGCTTCTTTTTGTGATCATCGACCGTTTTTGAGCGTTCGCCAATCATCAGGATGTTTTTGGTCAAACAAATGTAATAACATAGACTTGCACAGAGTACATACAGTTGATACACTCCAAATACACTGCATCAACTGTATGCAAGTCTATGTTATTCAATAATTTGTTAATCCAATTTTTCATGCCTGCTCGATTTTTTGGTTTCAACATAATTATTTCAGTATAGAAGGTATTATAATGTGTATGAGAAGTGAGAGAATTGGGTAGAAAAGTAACACAAACTGCCTGGACTTTACACATAATTTATAAAATGATAGTGAGAGACTATCATTAATGACTTCAAAAATTAATGGCTATCATTAATGACTAATTATCAATGACTTGAATAGTGTGACAATTATTGTAGTAAAAATCATTAATTACAGTTGTATATTTAATCTGTAGAGAGATAAAAGTGATTTTTAATCTGTGGAGATTAAAAGTAGTGATATTGTTGCCAACTTTTGATTAAATAAATTTTCAATTTTTTGATGAAATTGATAAAATATATTAATAATTTTTAAATAAAATAGAAATATGTAAATAAAACATTTGTTCTAACTTTCCCCGTCATCATCAGTTGAGTACATGGCATTGTTGTGTTTACATTATTTGCTTTTACCTTCTCTTACTCCTAGTAATGTAATCGTGTCAAATTTTCGATATCGAGTTTTCACCAGAAATATCCGTTTTGAGGTTCCCTAAGTCCAAAAAAGTGGTGTTCAGCAAATGGTCTATGTGTATGTGTATGTGTTTGTGTTTGTATTTGAACAGCATAGCTCAATAAACGAAAAATCCCAAAAAGTTTAAACTTGATAAATTCCGTTTGAATATCACCATGGGATCTGTCAAACTTCCTCAACCGGAAATACCACTTTACTGAATATTTTAAAAATTTTTTTTCACTTTTTTGCAATTTTCTCGAAAATGGCTCCAACGATTTTCTTTAAATTCGATAAGTCAACTACAAATACAAAAATCTACGATTTTTATTTTTATTTATTTATTTATTTATTAAGCTTTAACGTATTACAAAAATACAATTCAACAAATTCAAGCTGTGATGTACAAAGAAACTGAGTTTACTTTAAATAAAATTTGCTCTTTATAATTAATGTAACTTACATATAACCAGGGATACTTAGTCTATACAAAATTCTGTAACCTTCCACTTGTATTCTAAATATTCAGTAACACTGTAGAAAGTTTTCTCTATCAGAAATCTTCTTACTACTTTTCTAAACTGTTTTTCTTCAATTTCTTGAATTTCATGCGGCAAGTTATTATATATTTTCCGAGACATTATAGTTGGAGACAAATCAGATTTTTTCAGTCTTTTAGCTGTTGTTATTGCTTGTTATGCCATGTTGATGGAAATCATTTCTGAACACATTATTAGTATTATCTTTTATAGCCAATAAATTAGTGATAATAAAAAAAGATGGCAAAGTTAGAAGAGAATGCTCTTTAAACAATGCTTTACAACTATCTCTATTATTTTTTCTAAACATGGTTCTTATTGCTTTTTTTTGTAGCTTAAAGACTAGATTACTATCAGAAGCTGCTCCCCATAGCAGTATACCATAGCTCATTTTAGAATAAAACAACCCGTAATAGGCAGTTTTCAAAACCTCTACTGATACTTCATCTCTCAGCTTTCTGAGCATGTATACTACTTGTGCTAATTTACCGCACAGATTCTGCAAATGATGCCTCCATGTTAGACCCGAATCCAGCGTTATTCTAAGGAACTTCACTGGTAAGTCCTCATCTTTCATGGTTAAACTAAATACTTTTTTTATAGTTTTTTCTTCATTTAAAATGAGCTCATTTGCGTTTAACCATTCCTTCAAATTTCGCAGATCTATAGTGCATTTTGTCTCCACTTCGTTCAAGTCCTTGCCTCTCGATATAAGTGTGATTTCATATAAGTGTGATTACATTCTCCCGGAAAATGTATTTAATGGCACTTTTGGGTTTATGGAGGAGGGTTTATGTTTCCCTCTAAAGTGCTATCTTAGTAGATTGTACAATTTTAACATCTAGACAAAATTAATTTCAAATAAATATATTGCCAAAATTCCGAGTTTCATAAAATTAGCAAACCGGAAGCGTTTTACTGAACAGTTTTTGTGATTTATTCCATAAAAACATCGGCGAATTACATTAAATTTTTTATAGTAACTATAAAGTTTGTCTATTACAATTTTTGAAAACTGGAGAAAGAGAAAGTAATATGAGTGTTTCACACCAGATTTTTTTTTTATACTGTTTTGGTCTGGTATTCGACTGGAGAAGGTTTTTATTGACACTGATGCTCAATGGAATAATTCAATATCCACTTCTCAAAATTGGACAAAAGTATTTGTTTTAAATATATAAAAAAAAAAAGAGAAAAGATTTAACAAGAAATTTGAAATAAATAATTTGTAAATATAATTTAGCAGGACCGAAAGGCTGAAATGTATTGTAGTCGCGTTACTATGATAGTGTGTGTTGTGGTATTCGAATAATATTAAATTCTTTGGCATTAGATTTTATTTAATGTATTAATATAAGTAGTATACATTAAAATATGTTCGCCATCCATCTCTATCCATTACACCTAATCCAGTAGTTGGACGTAAGGCTTGCCGCAAAAAAAATTGGTCTAACTTTAATTTAATTTTTTGTTTTGTTTTGTACCTTAGGCATATATTTGTTAATAAATAAAAAGTAAACAAAATTATTTATTAAATTTACCATTTAACAACCAACCATTAATAGAAACTATTAAACCATTATATATTTTGAAAAGTTTTCCATCACACGTGCATTTGGTTGGTGATTTTCTGGAAATCCAGTTTTTCATGCCTGCTCGATTTTTTTGGTTTCAACATAATTATTTCAGTATAGAAGGTATTATAATGTGTATGAGAAGTGAGAGAATTGGATAGAAAAGTAACACAAACTGCCTGGACTTTACACATAATTTATAAAATGATAGTGAGAGATTTAGAGTGTATAAAGAGAAAGGTTGTTGACGCGTTGTAATTGCTATTTAAACTGTTGAAAGACTGTTCCCTGTATGGCTAACGCAGCTGTATTTAAACAGAGTCTCCCACTTTAGTCCGGACTAAGTAATGAATGAGAATCTCAATTTTTTTATGTCTCCCTCTCTGTTTTAGATCCATCTCTTCGGATCCTATAACAGTATTTTGTGTAGAGGACCAAAAAACACTGGCTGCAATGTAAATACATACAACCGCATTGGTTGTTGTAATGTTATTGGGTAGATGTGTGTGTTGTAGCGTGAGCATTGTTGAACGGGTATACTCAACTGATGATGACGGGGAAAGTTAGAACAAATGTTTTATTTACATATTTCTATTTTATTTAAAAATTATTAATATATTTTATCAATTTCATCAAAAAATTGAAAATTTATTTAATCAAAAGTTGGCAACAATATCACTACTTTTAATCTCCACAGATTAAAAAATCACTTTTATCTCTCTACAGATTAAATATGTAACTGTAGTTAATGATTTTTACGGCAATAATTGTCACACTATTCAAGTATTATACAAACAATAATTGTTTAATATTAACTAAAACTATTAAGAAATAAATCTCATATATAGATAAATTAATGATTTTTTGTCCTTTCCTTGATTTTTACTTTGCCACCTTGCAAAATGAAAAAAGATTAAAACGTGGCAAATTTTATGAGGTGCTTATGGAATACGAAAACATCTTTTTATTTAGTATTAAAGTGGAACAGGTTAAAAACTCCTAATTTCGAGAAAATTTATAAGAGAATATCATGTGGGTGTTTCATAACATTTTATTTTAATAATAAAGCACCAATTAAAATTGCCATATCCGAAATTCATCTGTCAAATAAATAAATAAATAGATTTAATAATATTTATTAACTGTTAATAAATAGTTCAGGTCAAATAGTTTAATTAAATAACAATAAAAGCTAACGGAAACAAGTTCTGTAGCATTCCTATTGCTTCATTTCTAACTTCAATGACATAACAAGGAAAAGTATATTATTTATTGTATATGGAGTAATTTCATTTTAGCCACAGTAAATAGTTAATAAATTTATTCTGTGTTAACTATAATATTTAATATTTACTTGTTTACTCTATTCCGGATGAAAATTCAATTATTGTTGGACTAGTATAGTGATAAATAGATTGAAATCAACATTTAATAGCGGAAACAGTAAGAGATAAGAAGGGGTGTGTGTTGGTGTAGTGGTTATGAGCATGGACTTGTAAGTGAGAGGATCCCAGTTCGAGGCCCGCATATAACTGCTAAATTTTATATTTGTTTAAAAAAATGTTATTAGTAAAGTAAATGCTTCCGCACCCGTTCACGACACCTAATTTGTTAGTTGGACATTAAACCCACCTGAAAAAATTAGGCATTACTTTACTTTTTGGAGACATGATGTTTCGCCAGAGATATAGCAAAAATAAAAGCAACTTGTTGACAGTTCCTTAACGTCTCTCAATAAAAATAGAAAATGAAAAAATCTGGTATGAAACACTCACACAACTCTCTCTTTCTATTGATAATACAATATCAATTTACCGAATGTTTTTTTTTTCTCGTTTTTGCGAATTTTCTCAAAAATGGTTTCAACGATTGCTTTTTTTCAAACTAATTATGTGAACTATACATATAATGAGCTCCTACTTTTATTTGAAACATTTCTCCGAATAAACTCATTTAAGCGGGCTTTTGGGGGAGGGGCTAAAAAAAAAAAAATGTATTTTACAAATGGTCTGGGTATGTGGGTGTATGTGTGTATGTGAACAGCATAGCTCAAAAATGGAAAACTATAGAAAGTTCAAACTTTTGATATTCCGTTTAGGTATCATCATGGGATCCGACAGTAAGTTATCTGTGAAAATTCCTCAACTGGAAGTACCCATTTTACTGAATTTTTTTTTTTTTAACTATCTTACGAATTTTTCAAAAATGGATCCGACGATTCCTTCAAACATAATATATCAACTACATATACAAAAATCTACAAGCTTTTATTTAAAACATTTTTCTGGGAAAATTCATGTTAAGAGCAATTTTGAGGGAGGGGGGAGGCATAGCTTTTGTTCTAAAGTAATATTTCAGTTTACTATACAATTATGTCATCTAAATAATATTAATTATAATTAAATATGTTGTTGAAATTCCGAGTTTGAAAGAAAAATCAGATGACCGGGAATAGGTTTTTGCTGAAAAGTATTTTTTCAATTTTCTGTTATTTTTCTAAAAACGGCAGCAACGATTTTCTTTAAACTAAGTATCTAAACTACACACATAAAAAGCTACACACTTTTATTTGCAAACATTTCTCGGGGTAAATTTATTTAAGCGGGCTTTTAGAGTTATGTTTCCCCCTAAAGTGTTATCTTAGTTGATTATACGATAATACCATCTAAACAAAATTAATTGGAAATAAATAGATTTTCAAAATTCCGAGTTTCAAGAGGGTTAGTAAACCGGAAGTGTGCTTTTATTGAACAGCTGAACAGCTTCTTTTTTTTGTGATTTTTCCATAAAAATCTGACGACGAATTTCATTAAAATTTTGTATATTAACTATAAAGTTTGTCAATTACAATTTTGAAAACTGGAATAAGAGAAAGTTATGTGAGTGTTTCACACCAGTATTTTTTTTAAATAAAATTTCAATTTAATTAAAGAAATCAAGAGAAAAACAGTTCAAGAAACTCTTGGGGGCCAATTAACCTGCGATACATGTATGTATGGCATGGCTTAATATAAATAATAAACTTTTGTGAAATGATGTTTAATAATTATTTATTTACTGCTTGTTTTGTGACAGTAAGATTTAGATAAATGTTAAACTTTTTTTTTTTTTTTTTTTTTGTTTTTTTTTTTTTTTTTTTTTTTTTTTTTTTTTTTTTTTTTTTTTTTTAAGGCGTCTCAACATCTGTGGTCATTTGCGCCCGGAGCCTTCTCAGTGCACTGCCGACTGGACAGTGTTCTCCCGTTACAGACAACACTGTCCATCACCGGACAGTGAGCTGTAGGGCTCCTAGGAAGAGAAAATCTAAGGATAGCACGGCTGGATTCGAACCCGCGATCTCCGCGTTGCTAGTCCAGCGCGCTACCACTGAGCTAATCCCTTCCCTTTAAAAAAACTCGTCGCTTTACATACACACACCAATAATAAATTAGAGAATTTTCATTAAATAATAATAGCAATATTTTGTTTTCATTTTATCAAAAACAATAAATGAAAAACGTAGAAATAAAATTATTTAGAGAATCTACAAAAGAGATCAAACAAAGAAAATGTTTTGGCTTGGAATTTTTGTATCGCCTTTTGTTTTTCATCAACTTTAATAATTTTCTTTTGTTTTTGTTTTGTTTAATTTTACTTATTTTATTAACTATAAGTTATTTTTGTGTACAAATTTCAAGGAATTAATCATAGAGACTACATGCCGAATCTAATCGGATTTGTACATTTTAATTGAATTTGGTTAATGTGTTGTAAAAGATAGGATTTTAAAAAAAAATGGATTACATTTCATTTCTGGATTTAGAGAAAGCGCGTATTTTATATATATATATATATAAATTTTAGAGAATTACTTTTTGTTTTTAATTAAATTAAATATTTAATTAATTTTATTATATTTTTATTTATTCATATTTATTTATTATTTATTTACTTTATTTTTCGGTCAAGTATTATTTATTACTTCTATTTCTAGTTTTAGTTATTCCATATATAAATATAAATATACCTCTTTTGCATCATTACCAAACTCCTAATACGAAATAATTTCGAATGTTTATACTAATTATTTTAATGAATTTAAATTCAGAGAGATATTAAATTATTTTGTCGAAAATATTTCTATAGATTTTTATTTTCTTTTTATTGCTCGCTGTAAAGTGGAAGTATTGTGATTTTTGCCAAATTTTCAATATCAAATTTTCACCGGGAATATGCGGTGCATAAATATGGGATTAGCTCGGTGGTTAGCGGACTGGGCTCCCACGCAGAGGTCCTGTGCTCGACGAGTCTAGCTGTGCTGCCCTTAGATTTTTTTTCTTCCTAAAAGCCCTGTGATGTTTGCCAAAAATATATTTTCAAAAAAAAAAAAAAAATTATTTCAAAAATATTCTAACATTCGCTGACAAAAAAGGGTATATCCAGGTAGATGACTACAGTTACAAGAAGAGTTCATAGAACTCTGTCACCTTTATCTATTGCCCTTTCTCAAAGGAGAAGATTTTTGTACTAACAAGAGAAGGCATTCTTTCAAGACAGTCTGAATTAGACATTCTACGAGTAAGCATCAGTGCCAGTTATAAGTTAAAACATAAACGTTTATTCTATCTAGTTTCAGTATATTAATAAGCATAATACTGTGATGTTGAAAAGTACTTAAATTCACTTAGAGAATATATCTATTTTAAAAACAGTGGTGATCTCTTGATTATTTCTTAATAATACTTCTATCTCTATCTTAAACATACACATACGCCTTTTACAAAACCGTTCACGCTCTAAGCCACTACTATAAACATACAACACATCCACACCACAGACATTCTACCAGAACACTTTGCTTCAGGATTCGCTATCTTAAACTCAGTGCCAGTTATAGAGTTTAGCATTTATTCTAGATAAACAATTGATTTATTGTTCATAACTATAGTAATCATAGTGAACTAAAAGTACAATTTTTCTGACTTATTTTTCTCCTATAACTTTCTCTTACTCCTAGTAAAAGGAAGTTTTTGTAATCGTGTAAAATTTTCGATGTAGAGTTTCACCGGAAATATCCGTTTTGAGGTCCCCTGAGTCCAAAAAAAAAAAAAAAAATGGTTTTTAGCAACTGGTCAGTGTTTATGTGTGTATATATGTGAACAGCATAGCTCAAAAACGAAAAAAACTATAGAAAGTTGAAACTTCGATATTCCGTTTACGATATCACAATGGGATCTGTCAAAATTCCACAACCGGAAGTACCACATTACTAGTTGATTTTTTTTTTTACTTTTCCTCAAAAATAGATCCGAAGATTTTCTCCAAACTTTGTTAAGCCAACTATATATTTTGCCAAGCTACAACTTTTATTTGAAACATTTCTCGGAGAAAATTATTTAAGGGCAATTTTGGTGGCGAGGTGTAGGGTTATGTTTTCATCTAAAGTACTATTTCAGTTTATTAGACAATTCTGTCATCTAAATAATGTGAATTAGAATATTAATATATGTTGTTGAAATTCTGTGTTTGAAAAAAAAAAAAATTGGATGACCGAAAGTGCGTTTACTAAATAATTTTTTCATTTTTTGCTATTTTCTCAAAATTAGCTTAGACAATTTTCTTGAAACTTCGTATATAAACTAAACATACAATGATCTACAACTTTTATTTAAAACATTTCTCTGGGAAAATTCATTTAAGGGCACTTTTAGGGGTGAGTGTAGGGTTAAGTTTTTTCTCTAAAGTGCTATCATAGTTGATTATACAATTCTATCATCCAAACAAAATTAATTAGAAATAAATAGATAGCCAAAATTCTGAGTTTCAAGAAAATTCAGTAAACCGGAAGTGCGCTTTTACTGAACAGTTTTTTTTTTTTTCGACGAATTTCATTAAATTTGGTACAGAAATTATAAAATTTGTCAATTATCATTTTGAAAACTGGAGTAAGAGAAAGTTGTGTGAGTGTTTCACACCAGATTTTTTTTTTTTTTTAATTTTGTCGAAAATAAGCTGGAAGGATTTTCTTTAAACTTGGTATATGATGAATTAATCATACAAGGAGCTACAACTTTTTGTTGTATAGGTGGCATTAGATTTTCCCACTAAAGTGCCGCTATGACAATATATTATACGATT
Source organism: Triatoma infestans (assembly GCA_011037195.1). Lineage (NCBI taxonomy): Eukaryota > Metazoa > Arthropoda > Insecta > Hemiptera > Reduviidae > Triatoma > Triatoma infestans. The sequence goes on along the minus strand of JAAEAF010000678.1, from coordinate 136,159 downwards.
CTTACCAAAAAAAAATTTCTTATCTGAAGAAATCCAGCTTAACGGAAAACTACAACTTTTCTGGTCTTATTTTATTTCAGATGCACATAAATTTCATTTTTCGTTGGTTAAATATGGAATTTGTAACTGAATAATATCCATACAAATAAATACATGAATAAATCAGAATTGTGTAAATTTAAAAAGAAGGTTGTATGAATGAGTCATCAGATTTATTTCATTTTTAACTTGTTTTACACTCATCGCCGATAATGCCAAGTAAATTAGTTGTTAAAATATTGAATTCTTTTTAAAATAAAATGCATTAATATTTTACGATTTAATATTTTATTTCGTAATTATTTAAATAATTTTTTTTTTTTTTTATAACCGTTTAATAATGTGAGAATTATTAAATCCAAACTTAGTGTGAGAAATTTTGTTTTTTCCTTATTATACAAGTGATAAAACAACAGTAAAAGCAACCATTAATTTATTATATTGGAGAAAGGTATGGGACGGGGGAATATTCTAAATTGAATCTGAGGTCCTCTGAATACGATAACATTATTTTTAGCGAATCCTTATAACTTTTATTTGAAACATACATTCTCCTAGAAAAATTCATTTTTTTTTTGTGGGGTTCTGGGAGGTAACAAAGCGTTAAGCTTTCGTCTAAAGTACCATTTCAGTACAATGTATAGTTCTGCTATGTCTGTAAGTTTGTTAGAATTTCAAATTTGAAAACAATTAGTTAATCAGAAAAGTATGTACAATTTTATAGAATAGGTTTTGAGTTTTTCATTTTTTTGTGATTTTCTCGAAAATGACCATAACGATTTCGTTTAAACTTTGATAACTTAAAAAAAAAAAAAAAAACACACTTAAAACTAACTTAAAACTTTAAATTATAGAATGTTTTATGTTTCTCCACTTTGTACCATTTATTATATATATTTTTTTTAACTAAATCCTGCAAAGGATTGTACTATTATATATTTTAAAATGTTTACTTTAAAATTTGCAAAAGACATTGCTAAAAAAAAAAAAACCTGTACTACAAATAAATAAATTGACGTGAATTTTTTTTTTTTTAAATGTTTTTGATGATTATACTGTTTGATATATTGATAGATATAAATATAAAAGAATATAATCAAAATTTAAAAAATTAAAACAAACTATTTCACCAAAAAAATCAAGAAAAAAATGAAAAACTTTTTGGAGTTTAAAAATTAAAAATTCCTTATTTAATTTTATGGAAAATAAAAGATAAAAAATTTGCATATTATTATTACGTATTATTATTTTGTTCTTTATTAATCTAGATTCCCGCGTTTAGGCCGCAGAATGTTGCGCGTCATAAGTAAAAGGCATGCGCATTAGCTTTGGCGGAATTTACTACACTTCTAGCTTTTTGGTGCAGTGCCTAGGGTGATTTCTATATTAAAACATTATAAATTATTTTATTCTTGCTATTTTTTATTTATTTATTTATTATATTTATATATTTTTAAATAAAATAAAATAAATAAATATATTATATTATGTAATAAAAAATTATTAATTATTAATAAAAATAAATAAATAAATAAATAGAAACTTACCTAGGAAAGACATTGTTGATGGTTGATAAGTTTTGTTGTTTGTTTGTAGATGTTGTGTTTACGATCGGTCAATAAACTCTTGTTTACAACTGGAGAAAGGAGTACCGGAAGTATTATAGTGGTTTGTATATGAGTATGTATATTTATTAGATAAGAGATATATCGTTATATTATGGGGTTTTGACTTTTTAATAAAATGGATAATAAAATTAAGGATAGAAGTTAAACAAGTTCAACAATAGAGAAATATTTAGGCCTATATATATATATATATATTTATTTCTGAAAAAATGAGTTTCAGTAGAAAAATAAATAAAAAAACGTTAGAACCACCACCTAGGATGTGTAACGTAATACGAGCGAGAGAAATAGATCGTGCGCGTATGTATGTTATTATAGGGTGTCGTGCGGGTTAGTGGGAGACGTCTGGACTGGCCGAACCAGGCGCCTACCATGCTTTAACCCCCCAATATATAAGTCGACATGCTTTACCCTCACTCCTTTTTACTAACCCCTCCTTCAGAGTTAGGAAAAACCCTTTCCTATTATTTCTTCTTCTACTCAAACACTTAAATAAAAAAGAATAAGAAAATACCGCCCTCTTATTTTTCACCAGAAAGCTTAAACACTGTTTATAAATACAATATATATGTTTTTGTTAATATAAAGCTTTCAGTTGGTCTAACTAAATTACACACACATAGAAATATTTGAACATAACATACACATAAGAAAATAATGAAGAGAATTGAGGTTAGTATTAAACAAGAAGAAGTGGAAACGTATAAAGAGAATGAAGGAAGGGAAAAATAGTGGTAGTGGTGAAACGAAGCCGCCGTGACGCGGCACCAATCCCCGCCACAGAACCGATCTCTCTGCGCCAAAACTCTCCCCTTTGCTCAGCGCCACACTAGCGCCCTCATTCTACTATTCGCACAACTAAAACCTACCACCACCACCAACCACTACAGTCATACTACCATCATAACCTTCCCTTCCTTTACACTATTTTAAAGACGGCCGGGATATCGCACTTACTTTATCCACCCCTAATATTCTGCTGACCCATTTTTTTTTTTTTTTTTTTTAACCATGTCCATCGTCAAATCCTTTTCATTCACTTTCATTTGTAGGAAGGGGGTGAAGAAGAAAACAAGCAAGCCGATAATGGGAAAATTTCTTTCTAATAATATTTAATCGTACTATATTAAGATTGTGACATCAAATTAACCATTAATAGAATTAGATATAAAAAAAATCTGATGTGAAACACTCACATAACTTTCTCTTATTCCAGTTCACAAAATTGTAATTGACAAATTTTATAGTTTGTGCACCAAATTTAATGAAATTCGTCGAAAACTGAAAAAAACTGTTCAGTAAAAGCGCACTTTCAGTTTACTAATTTCATTGAAACTCGGAATTTTGGTCATCTATTTATTTCTAATTAATTTTCTTAATGATAGTAATCGTATAATCAACTATGATAGCACTTCAGAGAAAAGCATAACCCCACCCCTCCCCTAAAAGTGCCCTTAAATGAATTTCCCCAAAGAAATGTTTTAAATAAAACTTGAATATCATTGCATGTGTAGTTTATATACGAAGTTTCAAGAAGATCGTCGAAGCAATTTTTGAGAAAATTGCGAAAAAGTGAAAAAAAAATCATTTAGTAAAGGTGGTAAATTAAACGCGCTTCCGATTATCCGATTTCCTTTAAACTCAGAATTTCAACAACATATTTAATTCTAATTAATATTATTTAGATGACAGAATTGTCTAATAAACTGAAATAGCACTTTAGATTAAAACCTAACCCAACCTTTCCGGAATGAATTTTTTTCAGAGAAATGTTTCAAATAAAAGTTGTAGCACCTTGTATGTGTAATTGATGCACAAAGTACAAACAATATTGTCGGAGCCATTTTTAATAAAAAACGCAAACAAGTCTCCTGAGAGAATTCCCAAAAAATTACTGAAAGGTAAGCATGGAGGACGTAGAAGTAGAGGACGCCCACGCAAAAGATGGCTAGACGATTTGGAGGAAGTCCTCGGATGACCCGGTGTGAGGAGATAGAGAAGACTTGCCCTAGAGAAAGAAGAATGGCGAAGAGTAGTGGAAGAGGCCCAGGTCTTTGAAGGTCGATAGCGCCAAAGGGTAGGTATGTATATATATATATATATATAATGACAGAGAAAACACAAGCACCTTCTTTATATATTCAGGGAACAAAGAGCATGTATTTCCGGTGAAACCTCAGTTTCAAATAAATGAACATTTGTTAAATTTCCCTAAATATATATACACGTTGCCCGAGGCGGGTGTTGGTGTAGTGGTTATGAGTATGGACTTGTAAATGGGAGGACCCCAGTTCGAGTCCAGCGTATAACTGCTAAATTTTATATTTGTTTAAAAAATGTTAATAGTAAAGTAGGTGCTTCCGCCCCCGTCCACGACACCTAATTTGGTAGTTGGACGTTGGGCCCGCCTAAAAAAATAGGCATTACTTTACTTATATATACGTTGACCATACATCCCGAAAAAAATCGGGACAGTCCCAGTTTTAAGGGATATATCCCCGGCGCCTCCGGAATGAACGACCAAAATGCCATGAAATTGTCCAGACTAATGGAAAAAGTTTGTACAGTAAAGTAAAAAAAATATCGAAATTGTTAAATTTATATCTTACATTTATTGAGAGTATCTGAATAAATTTAAGTGTTATTTATTTATATGGCTTTTGCATTGTTGGTAAAATCTTTGTAATATGTTTGTACTTACTTATGCTTACGCTTTATGTTATAAGTATGAGCTTAGGCTAGTTTTGAAAAATGTTACCAACTTTTCCGATTTATCGCGGCAATTATATTGCAAGTTTAAACGAAATCTTTATGGTCGTTTTTCAGAAAATTCCAAAAGAACTCAAAACCTAATCTGTAAAATTGCCCATCTTCTGGTTAACTAATTGTTTTCAAATTTGGTATTCTAGCAATATTATAGAAGTGGCAGAACCATACATTGTACTGAAGTGGTACTTTAGGCAAAAGCTTAACGCTATGCTACCTCCCCCCCCCAGAACCCCACAAAAAATAAATATAACCATGAAAATGTTTCAAATACAAGTGATAAGGATTCGCTAAAAACAATTTTATCGTATTCAGGGGACCTCAAATCATGTACTTCTGTTGAAAATTCAAATTCGAATATTTCCCCCTTATCTTCCTCTAGTGTATTGAAGTAATGGCTGCTTCTACTTTTTATCACTTGTGTAATAATGACAAATTTATCTCACAATGGTTGATTTAATCAGTCTCACATTATTAAAAGGTAAATAAAAAAGGTAAAAAATAAATTTATTTAAATAATTACTTGGGCAACCACATGTAAAAACTAAAAGACTTGAACTTAATTTACGTTTCAAACAGTTATACAGATTACTAATGACAAAATCCGTATTAAACATAAACAACAAACTCCTAATTTACAAGACTCTACTGAAACCAATTTGGACATACGGATTTCAGCTTTGGATAGCGGCTAAACAGACACATTTGAAAAAAATTCAGACATTCTAATCTCGCACACTGCGGACTATCCTTTCATCTCCTTTCTATGTTACAAACGAAACAATACATAAAGACACAAACACTGAAACAGTACAATAAGCAGCACATTGACTGTACACTAATTAGTATCATGTCAAACTGAACGGCCATACAAATCTTCTCATCAACAATTTGCAAACAACTCTAATTCCAGAAAGAAGACTAAAACGGAGATGACCAAAAGACTTATTACATCCACCGTAGACAAAATTCATACTGACTGACAGACCTCACTGAACGACATTATGAACTAACATAATTACATTCACACCCATACATTCATTTCATTTCACATTTCATTTATTCACTTCATAAACGAATCACTCCCACAGGGCCATCATTGGATGGGGTATACCTGCACACGTTCTACACGTCAGTACATTATCATACAGGACAACAGCATTACAGGCAAAACACATTTTGTGTTGGTACTGTATTACAATAAATAAATAAATAAAAATTTAAAAAAATTAAATAATTACAAAATAAAATATTAAATCGTAAGTTATGAATTGCAGAATATTTTTTTAAATAAAGTTACTTTAATTCACAATTTTTTTTTATAAAAGAATATCACTTAATATATATTTTCTAAACTTTAATTAACATACGCTATTAATTAACTGACATAGATTTGAAGAGTAAACTTAATTTTAAAGTTTTTATTACGGTAATTTTAATAAAAATTCATTATAAGAAATGTAAACAGGATTTAATGGAAACGATGTATAACTAAAGTTTATAGTGATTATTTACTTATAAAGTTTACTTTTATTACAGGATACTGTAGTGATAGACAACTTAATTAAAAACTACTACAAATTACTGATAGATATAAATTAGATTAGTTTAAATTATTTCTTGTTATTTTCATTGGTAATTTTATTGTTTTAGGAAAGTGATAAAATATTTATATTCAGATTGATTTCCTTTCTCTATATTTAGTCGAGGAAATTAGATCAAGTGAAAATTGATTTATCACCAGTAGTAACTGATTGAAACTCTTATTTGGAAAAAAGTTTATTACAATATTAGTCCCTTGTGAGTGTGATTTTGTGAAATCTAGAAATGTGGTAAGATATATTATTGTTTTACTTATTCATAGTAAAAGGAAATACTGATGTCGTGTCCAAATTTCGAAAATGAGTTTTCAACGAAAGTAGGCTGTGGTCCCTTGAGTACGAAAAACACATTTTTGAGCGAATGGTGTGTGTGTGAACAAAATATTTCAAACACGAAAACCTGCAAGAAGCTGCTCAAACTGCATGAAAAACTACTCAAACTTAGTTTTCTGTTTAGTTTACTACCACTGCATCTTATACGAAGACTTCGGGCAAAAAATCTAACCGGAAGTATTATTTTATTGATTTTTTTTCCCCATTTTCGCAATTTCTCAAAAGCAGCTCTATGATTTTCTTTAAATTTTCTATACTGCCTAGGTTATATAAATACCTATCACTTTTATTTGAATTTGTTTTGCTTAGGTTGGATCGTTTTGGCAACGCCGTAGTGTTTTAGTACTGTCCATTTCGGACTAATGAGATTGGTGCATAGTCTTACTTGCAATCAAATATGGTAAGGTTGTCCAGCTATAAACCAAGATATCTCCCATGATCTGCAGACACTATAGGAATGTTGTACATATAGACCCGAGGAAGAATTTTACGGCTGAATGTGAAGATTATGTTTGTGATTATGTCGGGAATTGGTTTAATTCTTCTCCATTTGGTAAGCCAATTTAGTATGATACAATTATTGGGATTGCAAATTACGAATAGAAGGACGGAATTGCTGTCATCGATGAAGGAGTATATGGATGTACAGGTCAATTATGTTGTAAAGTCAGCCATTTAGACGATATAAAGAAAACATGTTAGGATATTTCGTTTGAGGGACGCTAGCCTGGACGGAACGGCTAGGTTTTCCATGGGAAACCTGAAAATATCTTTCGGTTAAACAGGACGTTAAAAGAAGGTAAAATGTGGGACGGTAGGAAAATCATTAACTTCCACATTGCACCCTGATGTCAGGCTCTTATCAAATACTTAGGCAATATCTTAAAGAAACCCCTACGCAATATTGTTTCAATTCGAGAGTGACAGCACTGGCGTCAACAATTCCATGTGCTTTTGTGGAATGGGACTGACGAAATCCAAAATGATGATTTGTGGAAAGATATTATTACAGTAATTAACGAAGATCATGAGATCAAGGGATCATTTCCTATCATTTCAAAGAGTTTTCTTTTTAATTAATATCCAAAACAACCCAGCGACGTATTCGAGGAGATAGCTCAGCCACCGAAATAAGGCTCCATAAAAACTCACACGCGCAAAACACTGTTATATAAACATTAAGGAACCATCATTCCGCTACCATACCAACAACAATCAATTCATTCTGTGTTTTATTAATATTATTTTCATTAACATATATTACAATAAATAGAAGAAGTAAACCTGTTTTGTCATAGAGAGAGCCTATTTTGAATTGAATAGTGTTGTGTGTGAACAGCATAGCTCAAAAACGAAAAACCGTAGAAACTTGATATTCCGTTTAGGTATCACCATGGCATCTGTCAAAATAGATTCTCAAAATTGAATTAAGTAATGAAGAAAACAATGTGAATTCAATAATTGAATCAACAATTATTGTTGATTATTGAAACACGAGTAACAAATTAGACTAAGTTCCTAATGCAACCGTTTTGCAAAAATGCAATATTGAATTAATTTTTACTTTTTTTCTTTTTTTTTTACTTTCTCTTACTCCTAGTAAGAGGAAGTATTGTAATCGTGTCAAATTTTCGATATCGAGTTTCACCGGAAATATCCGTTTTGAGGTCCTCTGAGCCAAAAAAACTGGTTTTTAGCAAATGTCTGTGTGTGTGTGTATGTATGTATGTGAACAGCATAGCTCAAAAACGAAAAACTGTAGAAAGTTGAAACTTGATATTCCGCTTAGATATCACCATGGCATCTAACAATGGGTCATCTGTCAAAATTCCTCAACCGGAAGTACCACATCACTAGTTGTTTTTTACGTTTTTGCGATTTTCTCAAAAATGGCTCCGACGATTTTCTTGAAACAACTTATATAAATTAAAAATGCAACGAACTACATCTTTTATTTAAGATATTTCTCTAGAAAAATTCATTTAAGGGCACTTTTAGGAGAGGGGTGGGGTTACAGCTTCTTCTAAAGTGGTATCATAGTTGATTATACAATTCTATCATCCAAACAATATTAATTAGGAATAAATAGATGGCCAAAACTCTAAGTTTTAAGAAAATCAGTAAACCGGAAGTGCGCTTTTACTGAACAGTTTTCTTCAGTTTTCGACGAATTTCATTAAATTTGGTACACAAACTATAACCTTTGTGAATTATAATTTTGAGAACTGGAGTAAGAGAAAGTTGTGTGAATGTTTCACACCAGATTTTTTTTGTGGAATAAAGAATAAACAGACAAAATCAAAATTCAATTCGATAGAATTTGCAAATTTTTATAGTTTAATAAGTTGCAAATGAATGAGATAATTATCATTTAATTCGTTTCAATTTCAATAATATACTAAAAATTATATGCTTGTTTTGTTTAATATTATATGAATTAAATGAAGGTCAATGAGTATATAATAATATACACAATCCATCATTGACAAGTAGAATGATTTGCGAGCAAGTTTATTATCAAGATATCAATCATAGAAATCAACAACCGATTTGTTGTTTAATTAAGCATGAACTAAAATATCATTTACCGATAATATCATTGAATATCATTAGAAATTATATATATCATTGTTTCCAATCGATAAAAATAATAAAATCGTAAAATATTTATCGGCATCATTATCATTTCTGTAGATTTTCTAATTTTTAGAATTCATTTATCTGACGTAAATTTTATATAAGTTGTAAACTACATAAAATAAGCCAAATATCACAATTTTCCTCACAATTAAATCTAAAAAAAAAAAAGGATTGAAACTCCGATGGTCTACAATTTCTTCTTTTTTTTTTAAATTAATTCTCTTTATGCTATGAAAATAATCTTATTTTCATCACAATGTTGTTATCGTAGAAAGGAATCTGCTCGCACACGAGTTCCTATCCACTTGGTCACGCTTAGAAGTTTGGTAAAAAACGAACGGGCTAAAACTCTTAAGAAATATTTTAGCTATATTTTAGCTTCCTCCAATATGCTACTGCTAGCGTATGGTATTGCGTTCCCACAATAATTGCGACTACTAAAAAAATAGTAGGAATCATTAGAACAAACGATCTCTATTTATTGACAATCTAGCGATAGTAATAAAAATAAATAATCTCGATTTTGTTACAAAATTGTTAGTGAAATATAGAACACTCGCATTTTTTTAGCCAATGTTGCTTAATTCGGGGCCTTAAAGAGTTTTTTATTTTTTCATTTTTTTAAATGGCCTTAGCTTTTCGCCATACGGCCAGAGATTAAGTTATGTTTAAATGACCACTAACTTTTATATTTTATATATGCTTAATTAGAAAGGAATCTGCAATTTACCGTTCCATAAAATACTCGTACGTTAGTCTAGTCAGTTTAGTCTTCTATTTTTAATATAATCATTAAAGTCTTGTACTTTTTGTAAAAGTATTAAGTAATTAATTGTTTCTTTCCTTCAATTTATCCATTAAATTGAACAATAATACATTTGTTTAAATTTATATTACATTAAATACGATTTTTTTTTTTTTAATTTTACAAAAACAGCAATTACAAGTTAACAAAATTTAATAAATAAAAAATTAACTGAATTGGTAACTTTAATTGGATTTGTAATTTAAAAACAAATACATAAATTAGTTTATAAATTTCTATATTATTAGATAAAATTTGTTCTTCATAGATCTGATTCGATAGATGCTTGTGAACAAGTGTTTGCTCATACAGATTACTCTGAACCATAGCAGTTTGTCCAATCTAACAATATTTCTTTGGTAGAAAATCCCTTTATGTGAAGAAAGATAATCTCTTAATTGCCAATTCTGAGCTATTGCATTCTTTAAAATTCTGTTCAGATCTGAGATGGGAAAATTAACTGATCGTCAGATATGGCTGCCTCTTTAGCTACAGCGTCTTTATGGCTTAAACCGCTATGTCCCTTTATCCATAAGAAATTGATTCAGACCTTGTTTTCCGTCTCTATGATATTAATTAAGTTTATAATTGTAGTGGAAGAAGAAATGCAAAAATAAATAGTTTTGAAAAATATTTTAAAATGAAATAATTTTGGCAAAAATAATGTATTTTAGAGTCAGGTACTGTAATTTAAGGTCACTGCTATTAGGGAGACAAAGGCACAAGAATCTGTTAAATTAATACAATGCCACTTGGCCAACTGTTTTGTAAGAGAAGAGCATTCTGTCGAACAGTCTGCATTCTGCTTTCAAAGCCAAAACACTTGCTTCAAGAATCGCTCTCTTAAACTCATGCCAGTGATAGAGATTTTTTTTTATTCTAAATCATTTATTAAGATACAGTTTTTGTTGTAGACACCAAGGAGAACATATCAGAACTGTGCCAGTTTAAGTTAAAACATAAGAGGTTATTCCAATTAATTCCAGTATACTTATAAGCATATTATTTTGATATTTTAAAGTAATTTAATTTCACTTAGAGAATATATCTATTTTAAAAACAGTGTGATCTCTTGATTATTTCTAATACTTCACTCTTATACATATATATACTTACAAGCCTTTTTACTAAACCGCTCGTGCTACACACTACCAACTACTCTACAACACATCACACCCAATTATATTTCATAATTTTATATAATTATATGGTTGTGCGAAGAAGAGTTAAATGCGTTCCCTATTTTTAGATAGACCATTTAAACTATCACTGAATATTAAATATTTTGCATGTGGTTGTGGTGAACGAATATACTGAATAGTTAAAAGAATCGCGACAAGTTCCACAGTGAATATTGATGCACATTCAGACAACCGAGCCATGTATGACACGCACTTCCCAACTGGCTGACATACTTAGAACCGTTCGCATAGATGAAATAATTATCTGGCTGCCAACTGTACACATAGTCGTCAAAATAGTGGTTTCTTAAATTATCAGGTAATTGACAATATTGCGACTTAAAGAGTAACTAAACAAAATATCATCTGGATTTTAAACTACAGATCTTACAATTTACTATTAATCATTTATTTCTAGTCTATTTAAAGGGATCTCAAAGAATTCATTTCCTAGTGGAACTCAATTTCCAAAATCTAACACAATAGCTATATTTTGTCCACCAAATATATTGATGTTTCAAAACTATAGGAAATATTAATGTTGTTTTATTAAAGCGTAACACCAGAAAATGGCAAAACATAGAAATTGAGATGATATTTATATGTGAAACATATCCACTTTTGTGAATGTTGTAGGCTAGGATAGATAAATATATATATATATATAGTGTACTGAGGGATAACTGTGAGTGTGCGTATTTGTGAAAGCCAGAAATGGAAGAATGAAGCAATGTGCAGAGCTTTTGGTGTTATGCGATTTGAATTATGATGCCTGTCAATGGAACAGCGAGTAGGTTGAATGAACGGCAACTCCCAATATACCAATATTCTCTACACATACTTGCATATATATATATACAAATACCTCTCTCTCATCTACACACACATACACACCTAAATACAACATGACAAAATCATACAATACCCTGTGTGCTATGTTGACGATGGTATAAATTTTATGAAAACGATTCTGCATGTGCCACTACCAAACATCCTCTGTTTAAATCCCTGGTCCGCTTCAGTACCCAATACTATATACGGTTCTCTCATTTGCACAGATTTAAAAAAATGAAAATTAAAAACATACAAAACAATGGGGTAATATATCAAACCTCTCTCTCTCTCTCTCTATTCATGTAATGTATACACATACATACATACATACGCACACACACACTGTTTAAAAAATATTGTACCCACTTCTTTCGAATATATTTTATTTTTATATTCTATTTATTTAAATTAAATTTAATTAAATTGACAAAAATTTAGATACAGTTTAATTGGATTATGTTTCTATAGAAATCCAGAATTTCGTGTCCATGTCTTATCCTAGGACGGTTACTTTTAGATTAATGGCGGTGTTTCAAAAGGTAAGTGATCCTATTTTCAACAGCATTTTTGCTTAGAAAGATTTTCTTGAACGGAATGATAAGTTTCTTCGATAGGTTTTTTTGCGAATCGCTAGCATAAACTATTATTTATAAATGACCTTTCAGTTAGCCAATTCAATTAAAATTCGAAAACTATTGGACTCTGTTGAACCCGGTATATTCAATACAGGAAACCAGAGCTCTTCGGCAAAGGATTGAGAGTGCGGAAATGCGATTCCTTACATCGGTCGCGGGTTACTCTCTGTTTGACTACCGCAGAAACGAAGAGATAAGGAAAGAATTGTAGATGGTGGCCCTCATTGAAGAGGTGAACAATCATTGTAAGCAATGATATGCACACTTGGAAAGGTTAGACTCGAGCCTGATACCTGTAAAAATGTGGCAGTACTATCCTCGTAGATGGAGAAGTGTGGGAAAGTCCTCGCATTAGATAGAGTGACCAAACATTTTAAGCTCCATTTGTTTTTGTTTTTTACAATTTATTTATTTAATTTATTTATTTTTGATGATCCCGTAATCGTTCAACGTTCTCTTCAAGCCCATCTCCAATCACAGGAGTACTGGTTAACAAAATCCAGAATAAAAATCAACCCTAACAAATCCCATTATATTGTGTTCACCTTAAACAAAAAAGTCCTTCCTCCAGTTTTCCTATTCAGCACTCCTATCCCATCCGGCAGACCACGTTTGTTATCTTGGTATGTTCCTAGACAAGCAACTAATCTGGAACCCACACACCAGACTTAAAGGGACTTCCCTCAACAACCGCTTCAGACTACTTGCTAGACTCCATGGCAAGCGCTCCAAACTCACTCTACAGAATAAAAAAACGACTCTTTACTTCACTACTCGCATCCATCTGGATGTACGGACTAGAAATCTATGGAACCACAAAACGTACTAACCTCAACAGAATTCAAACCCTGCAGTCTAAAATACTCCGACGCATAATCGGTGCACCTTATTATGTTTCCAACCATACAATCCACACAGATCTGAAGATTCCTTTTGTCCATGATATAGCAAAGCTCCGGTACAAGAAATTCCACAGCAGTCTCCCCCTTCATCCCAATCCTCTCGCCCAAACCCTCTCCTCCATCACACTTCCAGGCAATCCTACAAGGCGATTGAAACGTCGTTGGCCCTGCGACCTTCTGGGTGACTAATTGGTAGTTGTCACTGGATAACTCCCATTCATGACCATCACGTCATTGTTCATACTTTCATTAGCCTATTTACTTACTACATATTTATTTATGTAGTTGTAAATATTCAATAAACCAATTAAAAAAAAAAAATTTATTTATTTATTATTTTTTTATCATTCTGTTACTATGGTGACATGCTTGGTTGTTGTAAAATGTAGAAAGTAATAATAATCTAGTTATTAATTGTTATCTCTACTTTGTCAACAAAGATTTGCCTACTGGAGCAATCTGTTGTATTTAAAATACCTTAAAGTTATAACATAAGACAAATTTTGACGATTTGAAGAAGACGGAACAGGCTAACTGGCCTAATCCTTGAAGATAATGATGATAAACTATTGGACCCATTTTCTTCATTAATCTTCAGTGATACATTAAGTTCACAGCTGGATGCTTAAGTGTTCAGCTAACAGGATGGCATGAAATTAAGCCGTTTACAAAAACTGTTTTATTTCTCGATAAAATATGTATGTTCGAATTTACCTAGATAGAAAACTTAGTTGTTACTAAGTTTATAATTCTAATAACCAACATAAACATGAAAAAAAAAGAAAAATAGAAAATAGAAATGGTAGAAAAGAAATTAATAAGCATGTAACGGCAAACGAGAGAACACAAGCCCGACCGAGAGAAAACAGACTCTCTCTCGTACTCTCTCACATAAGCAGGCTAGAGTGGGGATAACCTGTACATAAGCCAGTGAGAGAGCTAGACATAGATTCAACCATACATCACAATCGTGTCATAATTCAACTCTCACCCTTTATTCTATAAAATCATTACAAGTCCAGTGCAGTTTGTGTAAACTAATAGGCTATATTATAACAGTGTCTTCATATCTCGTCTAATTAATCTAACCTAATTTCTCTTCTCAAGAACTCCATTATAGTGTATAAAGTTTAAAAAAAAAAAAACTGTTGGGACCCATTTTTGAGAAAAATTTCAAAAAACTGAAAAATAAAAAAAATAAATTCAGTATAACTTTCTGTCAGGGTTAAAAAGATTATTAACAAAAAACTGACAGATGCGGTGGGTGAAAACCAAGACGAAATATCAAGTTTAATTCACCAGTGATTTTTTTTTATTTTTTGAGATATTTTGTTCAGACACACACACACACACACACACACACAAAACAGTCTTTGGGCTAAAAAAAACAAACATTCCTTTCATTTTCAAATTCAGATTATTCCAAATTACGTGAATTGGGAAAGGAAGTTTAAGCAAGAGTTTTTATTAGATAAATAATTTAACAATATTTTGAGATATTCATAAAATTTTTGGTTAAAAAATTTATATTGCAAATGTTCCTTTGAATTTTGAATTTGACAGAAATATAGGTACATTTTTTTTTTACTTTCTCTTACTCCTAGTGAGAGGAAGTATTGTAATCGTGTCAAATTTTCGATTTCAAGTTATTACCGGAAATATTCGTTTTGAGGTTCCCTGAGTCAGAAAAAAAATGGTTTTTAGAAAATGGTCTGTGTGTATGTATGTCTGTGAACAGCATAGCTCAAAAACAAAAAAAAAAAAAATCTGGTGTGAAACACTCACACAACTTTCTCTTACTCCAGTTATCAAAAAACTTATAATTAACAAATTTTATAGTTATGTACCAAATTAATTCAAATACGACGAAAACTGAATAAACCGATCAGTAAAAGCACACTTCCGGTTAATTAATTTCCTTGAAATTCTGAATCTTGGCCATTCATTTATTTCTAATTAATTTTGTTTGCACTTCAGAGAAAAACATAACCCCACCCCTCCCCTAAAAGTGACATTAAATGAATTTTCCTAGAAAAAATGTTTTAAATAAAAGTTGTAGTTCTTTGTATGTGTAGTTGATATGTAAAGTTTGAAGAAAATCGTCGGAGCCATGTTTGATAAAATCATGAAAAAGTGGAAAAATCATATAGTAAAGTACTAAAGTAAATGCACTTCCGGTCATACGATTTTTATCAAACTCGATATTTCAACAACATATTTAATTCTAATTAACATTATTTAGATGATAGAATTGTTTAATAAACTGAAATAGCACTTTAGATGAAAACCTAATCCCACCCTTCCACCATAACTGCCCTTAAATGAATTTTCACAGAGAAATGTTTCAAATAAAAGTTGTAGCTCATTGTATGTGTAGTTGATATAACAAGTCAAAAGAAAATCGTTGGAACCATTTTTGAGAAAATCGCAAAAAAGTAAAAAAACTAACAAATAAAGTGGCACTATCGGTCGTGGAATTTTGACAGATGACCCTCTGTCAGATGCCATGGAGATACCTAAACGGAATATCAAGTTTCAACTTTCTACGTTTTTTCGTTATTGAGCTATGCTGTTCACATACATACACACACACACACACACCACACAACACACACACAGACCATTTGCTAAAAACCACTTTTTTTGACTCAGGGGACCTCAAAACGGATATTTCCTGTGAAAACTCGATATCGAAAATTTGACACAACTGCAATACTTCCTCTTACTAGGAGTAAGAAAAAATTAAGATAAAATAAAATATTGTGAATGGATAATATTCACAGAAATTCCTCTTACTATTTACATATAAAATTCCTCTTAAAAGTTACAAATAAAATGTTAAATTTTCTTCAGACTTCAACATTCATCATTAACGTAAATATAAAGATGGAGTGAAGACTAATACGATCTACTTAATAATTACAAGAAATTTTAAAAAAACAATGTCAGGTGATATTTCCTAATATAATAATTATAATATCTGGTTGCAGAGTTCTTTTTTAAATTAATCTGTCACAGACATTCCATATTTTAAAACAGATTTGCTATTAAGAAGCATAATGTATTTTACAGGAACTGTTTGTTGCAGCAGCCTGTCTGCTCTTGCTAGGAGGAAAAAGGTGAATTTCTATTCAAGAACCAATCTCTGGAAATTTATAAAATTGCATTAAAATTAAAATTATTGCTGATAAAATAATTTTTTATAATTAAATTTTTACAATTCTAAATTAATAAAAAAAAGTCTTAATTAATTCGAGAACATTTTAATTATTTAAAAAGGCGATGAAACAGAAGAGAAATATGAAAAGAAAAAATAAAAAAAGAGAAAATAAAAAAAAAAACTAGTGAATATGATATGACTTTCTTTATCTTTATTTATAAAATCAAATAATGATTTGTTTATATTATATTCAACAGTTGCCAATTTAGCAAAAAATAACTATTTACTTATGTGTTATAAATGTCAAGAAATATAGTGAAATGTGACAGGTTAGATTTCTACATTTTTATTCTTGAATAATATCAAAGAAAATATTTCTTTTTAATATATTAGGAATCCATTTTGACACTGGCACTGAATATATAAATATTCTTTGGCAAAAAAATGTATTTTAAGTAAAAATACTATTATTAAATTAGTGGTGGGCAACTCTTATATCTATAATTCAAATTTGGATGGCTTAATTCCATTAGTTGACATTTCAAAATGAGATGTGAGTTATTATAATCATAATATGTACAGTTTTGCTGATCGGGATCAAACTATGTTCACTGTGTAACAGAAACGAAGAAGAAGTTGCCTTTCATTTTCTAGCTAATATGCCCTATTTTAAAAGAATTCCACTTGAAATATATGTAACAGCAACCAAAGAGAGTAGAGAGAAAAGATATAAACCCAACCACTGTCTCGGCTTAGGGTGGGAGAAACCAGATAAATACAGCAACGGACAGTCCAGAAATACTAGAGTTCACTAGAGTTTCAATCTCGCCAGTCACTACGTGTCATTCCACTCTACCTTAACCTCTATTGTAAAGTATTCTCTATAGTAAAGTCTAGGCAGACTGTGTCTCTTTATTAATAATACTAGTTAACCAGTGTTAACAAAGTTTTTTTCATTTCATCAATCAAGACCCAAATTCTCTCCACTTAACTCGCCCATTATATTGGTGGCAGCGTTGTTCGAATCCCGCTTCAGCTTTCGAAGAAAAAAAGGTAAGTCATTTTTTTCAATATTACATATTTACTATTTTTTTAATATTTAATCCAATATTTATTTCAATTTTTAATGTTCACATATGAAAAATTTCTTCAGGAGAGGGGATGATGTAACAGCAACCAAAGAGAGTAGAGAGAAGAGAAACGAACCCAACCACTCTCTCGGACTGGAATGGGAGAACCAGAAAATACAGCAACGGACAATCCAGAAATATATAGCTCACTAGAGTTAAATCTCGCGTGTCATTACGCGGCATTCCACTCTACCTTAACCATTCTCTATGTAAAGTCCAGGCAGACTGTGTCTCTTTATTAATCTACTAGTTAACCAGTGTTAACAAAGTTTTCTCATTTCATCAGCCAGATCTAAATTCTCTCCACCTAACTCATACATTATATATTATATTAGGAAAGGTTCATTAACTTAGGATGAGGGAAGGGATTAGCTCAGTGGACCAGCAACGCGGAGGAACCGAATTCGAGTCCAGCTGCTGCTCTTAGACTTTTTTCTTCCAAGGAGTCTCTTACAACTCATTGTCTGGTGATGTACAGTGTTGCCCGGTAACGAGAGTACACTGTCCGGAGGTCGGCAGTGCACTGAGAAGGCTCTCATCTTTGGGTAATCTATATGGGTCCAGAAGGGCTTTGGATAGCATAGGGCTTGGTCCCTCCTCACAGATAATAAAAAAAAAATAACTTATATCAGATTATAATAATAAATAACTAAAGGGAGTTTCTTCAACTGCCTTTCCAATGATCTCAGTCCTTTTTCCTGATAATGTATCAGAGAGCTAAGAAACACAATTCTACTTCGGACATTTTGGCTGCCGATCATAATAGCAAATGCCAAGTAAAGAAGTTTTAGGTAAATAACATGTATGAAGGAATTAAATATTGATATAAACTGTATAAATTAAAAACCAACATTTTATTGACGGACTTCCACGGTCAGCATTATTTTCATGCACAATAATTTTTTGTAACAACCTTGTATATTAAAGTCCTACATATTATGTATACTGAATTTAGGAACTTTATCACTATGTATCATTTTATGTTAGGTAACTTTATGTGAACGGCTATTACTGGCTTATTAACTTTGTGATTATTTCAAAAACATTATATTAAGTATTTCTAAGGCTTTTTAGTTTTTGCTAAAAATATTTATGATCTACCATTTTTAGTCCAAAAAAAAAGCAATATACTATCAAAACTGGAAGAGCCTTTTTTTTTTAAAAGTATCTAATGTCCAAAAAATCCATTAAACTTTTTGTAGTCCATTATTTTAGACAATAAACATCTGACTTTCAAGCTAAGTTTTCCAGCATAAAACTTAAGTAATGGAAATGAATTTTATAACATGAGGTTTTTATGCCTTATTTTAATGGTGGAGTAACCACCACTGAGTGAGATAAATAAATAAACTAAGATAAGAGAAATTATATCTTTCAACAAATTACATTATACCTTTCATATTCTGTGGCAAACCCTCTCTTATAATTCTACTGTTATCTTGTTGTCGTCTCTAGTTACATCTTGTTTTATTACTGGACATTCCACACAGCTGGGGAAGACTTACTTAGAATCTATTTCTATGTAATTGTTAGCCATATAATTTTTTTTTTTTTTTTTGTTAATTTAATTTCAAATCAAGAAAATTTTGCTGACGTAATTAAAGTTATAGTACAAGCGATACCCATATAAATAGCAGCTAATATATGTACCCTGGTCTTTTTAGTAGCTAGCTATGGACTTGGTCCTTTTCAGTCATTTGCAGAATCGCTGATCGGAATTTTGAGATCCTTGACAACTAGTTTAGTTAGATAGCGCAACACATTCGGCGATAAGTTTATTAAAACTATGATTGTGTGTACCCAATGGCGCGGGACCTAGGTCATTATGACTCTTATCCCCCCCAATCACAAAGAAAAGCTACTTCTGAGAAGTTTCCTCCAGCAATATCTTAAGATATTCTAAATCTCCAAATACCCCAAGCTTTCCTTTGTTCGTATGCCCTTCCAAATTCCTAAAACTAACCAAGTATACGGAACCTAATATTGGAAAAAAAAGAAGAAATATTGACCTAGTTAGTGGTACACCGTTGTAGTAAAACTTGCCACCTCTCTCATGGCCCTCTATAGTATTCGGATACCAGTACTACTCGGCTACTCTGAGCGGGGCCATTAAATTTTTCCTATATTCACCAAATCCAGCCTGGTTTATTGAAAATCTTTAGTGCAGCGTGTCTATGAGAAATATCCTCACCTTTTTAACTTCTAACCACTTTTTCACCAGGAGCACAGGCTTGAGTCTTCTAGCCAAGTTACAGCAACAGCTACAAATCTCCTTCTGTCTATAGCTATCAGAGTAACAGCAAATCATGCTATTACTTTCTTCCACTAACCCTACTGGTAACACGCTTGAATCCTCATTTCTTGCTCTTCTCTTCAATTTAGGAGAGAAGTCATTGTTTTTCTTGCCTTATCTTTCTTCTCAATCTTAAGATGTCCTCCCCTAAAGTTCTTATCATACTCCTTTGCATCTCTTGCAAAGATGACCTCTCACTGCTTCTATAACATTCGTCACAGAATTCCAGTATGTCGATAAATTTAAGAAAACAATGAAGTCTCCATCATTTCGTTTGATAAAATAACAAAAGCTCATCATTTTGCAGACATTGTACAAAAAATAAAAAATCAAAGCGAGCTCTTTTTTTCATCTTATTATCTCAACTTCTGGTAGGCTCTGTATATACAATACAGGAAAAATATATATATATAGAGAGAGAGGTGAGATACCTCGGGTGGGCACTGTTTAATAAAAACAGCAAAAATATAAATTGAGGTGAAAAAATTATTGAGTGGACTGTATATAATGTAATATAATGGTTGAGCAAAATGGGAAATTGAAATATTAAAAATTATATGGGAAAAAATGAATATATAAATTACATTTAAAAATGGGTAGCAAATATTATTTATTATCACTTTCAACAAGCCAAAGAAATGGCGCTTACCTTGAAACGAAGAATTCTTGATGCCAGTGTTGGAAGACTCATGTGTCCTTAGCCCATTACGGGGAAAAGGGGAGAGGAAAAAATAGGAATTAGGAAAAAATATTTATGTGCCTGTAACTCTTGAGTCTTGAAAATACACTGCTACTTGGCTGATGATTGTAGATAACAATTAAATAGGCTCCCAGAAGCTGCACGGCAGGAAATTCAACCGGAAGTAATAACCATGTGATTTTCACAGTAACCTATGTAGGCCCGATAAAACCGAGCCGCTAAGACGAAAAAATATCGACAAAAAGTTTATTAACACTATCCGAAAACCAGAAGTAACATACTTGGGTTTTCACAATTAAGGGCAACCGAACTGGCATTAATTGTATAGGTATTACACTGCGAGGAAGTGTTGCATAA
Organism: Triatoma infestans; assembly: GCA_011037195.1. NCBI lineage: Eukaryota > Metazoa > Arthropoda > Insecta > Hemiptera > Reduviidae > Triatoma > Triatoma infestans. The sequence continues at coordinate 115,155 of JAAEAF010000678.1, read as the reverse complement.
CGACTTACTCCTTCGTGCTTAAAATGGCGACTGACTGAGAGAGGAGAAAATGCATAGGTTATCCCTTCTCTACTCTTAGGACAAAGACTAATAGATTAGTAAATTATTATCAAGGCAGTAAAATACCCATCCATCCTGAAATAAAATTATTGTATTCTCTTGGCGGCAAATTTAAATTTATATTAAATATCGAACAAGTCATTGTTCCGGTTTTTTTTTGAGAATCGATTTGTGCAGCATTCTGTTGGATAAGACAGCGAACTATTAACGCAGAAAAGGAGGATGAAGTAATAATTATATACAATAAGAGCGTGAAGCCATTCTTCGAACGAGCTAGTAGCATTTGATGCAATGTTTTGAGACAGGCGTAAGACTAAATATTTGGTTCAAAGTCATTGACATATTGATGCTTAGGAGCCCTTCAATGCTGCTTAATGCGATACTAAACAATGTATCTCATGCATTAGTGAAACCAAGTATTATTCGCTGTTTATCCAGCGCCTTTTGAATTGCTTATAGTATTATTTTTCTTTTCGTTTAAGATGTGCTTGCGGATGCTACGCTAGTTTATTATCAACATACAACTCAGTTAAAGACAACAATGGAGGTTGGACAGCTATCTTCTACCCATTAAAAGAACTTCTAAATTTGCAAGGTATTGTTGCATGTTTCTAGAGCTGTGGCGGTTATCAGTAAACATAGAAGAAAATTACTGTAATCAGTTATACAGGTAGAAAGGATAGTTTCCGGTTTATAAACAAGTAGATATGAGTCTTTATGGTATTGAGATCATTAACGGAGATAAAATAATATTGTGATTGTCTTTTTCTCTACTGATTAGGTATTCTTGATTCTTAAAGGTTTTAAATTAACTAAATGCACTAATAGTGCAAGATTGTCGGGAACATTCTTATAATATTTGGATGACTATACAAAGTGGTTATCTAGGATACGAACTAGAGGAATGAGCTAGCACAGAAATCCTAAAAACACGAATCATTTTATGGCATCACTAAAGGCTTGATTAATCCGCCCATCAAGACATAGTTTTTGGCACACACATCACAAACTGTCTTTTTGTAACAAATCATCGAAATAAATGATGTATTCGGGCAAAACATCAACTAAAAGGATGGTGATCTGCTTAAGGATCAAGGTCAGATGAATCTACTTGGACTGTTGTGTGGATTGCCTGCGTAGATACTGTCGTAAGTCGTACGGAAAACCAGTGCTTGTTTTTGATTACTGTGAAAGCCTGCCTGAACTGAGATTTCTGGGAAATGAGATTGTCCAGCCTTATATATGCCTTATGAAGACAATGAAATTATCTATTATAGAGAGGAAGAGGAGACTATAATAGACCCAATAAGTAACAGTAGAGAGATTTTAGCCCATTCTTCTAAGTACATAATTTAGTGCTTAAGGATGTAAGTACAAAATATTGGATGGACGCCTCTCGGATTTTATTCAGACTTGAAGCTTTGCTTCCTATAAAAAAAAAACAACATAGCCGCAGCATTCATTCTGCTGAACAAAAGACATTAAAGACTTTTATTATAACACAATGGCAGTGCTCAATAATGAAATTTAGCTTTCTAAATGAACGCAATGAATGAACGTTACTTAAATATTCAGTAATGAGATAGTAGAAAAATTCTCAGTTTGAGAAGTAGAAAAATTGGGTTAGAAAGATAAATGAACTAGAAGTAAAACTGGACACTGTATAATAGAAAAGTAGCACAAATTGCTTGGACTTTATACTAAAATATATAAAATGGTAGTGAGAGGTAAAGAGAAAGGTTGTTGACGCGTTGTGACTGCTGTATGAACTCTGCTGCCAGACTGTCGGTAGACTCTCGTAGCAGTATTTAAACAGTTTCTCCCACTCTAGTCTGGCCTAAGCTAGGGAGTGATCCTGTCGAATTTTATGTCTCTCTCTCTCTCTGCTATGGGTGCCTCTCTTCGGATCCTATTACAACGTCCTCAATATTCTAAATTTTGACAAATTATTAATAGTAGAAGAGAAAATCGAAATTACTATAATCATTATTTGATTACCTAATTAAGCAACAAAAAACGCAAAAGTGGGCTATTATATGTAAATTTTATTGTTTTGTTTTTTTTTCAGTCAACATTCAGCATGTTCGTGATTCACACCATCAAATGTTTTTTTATTTTTCCCAAAATATTATTCGTGCAAAAGTTGATATTTTTAACGATAAGAATACATAAATAATGGAAAGGAATTGTTATTTTATTTTATATTCATTATTTTTTTTTGTTTAGTTTTAATTTATTTATTCTGTTTACATTAACCAGCCTGAATATTATCAAAATGTTCATTGCATATATTCAGTTATTATTCACTTTTTGTTTCAAAACGTAACAAGTAATTGATTTATGTCAACGGTTCAATAAATGTGTATACAAGCCCTAGCATGAAAAATAGTTTTATACTGAAGTTAACCTTTTATTATTCTATTTTAAATACTCTCGAAACATATTTCACTTTTATCTAACTTTTATTTTCACTATAGATTTTGTGCCAAAAAAAAAAATCGGAAATTGCAATTTTGCTGAAAAAAAAATTCGAGGCATGCCCCCCTCTCGGTTATAAAAAAAAAAATTTCCAAAAGAGATAAACAATTTTTTTCAATTCATATGTCAAAACTTATTTTCAGAGTGGCTATTAAGTATTTAATATAAATTTAAATTTGCCACAAACGGCGTACAATAATTTTATTTTGGAGGGGGATATTGTACTTACTACCTTGATAATAATTTACTAATTTAATAGGCAGGTCCTAAGAGTAGAGAGGGACTAACTTATGCATTTTCTCCTCTCTCAATCAGTCGCTATTTTAAGCTCGAAGCAGTAAGTCGTTATTCAATACTTCCTTGAATAGGTCGCAGTGTAATATCTATACAATTCATGCCAGTTCCAGTCGCCCTTAAGTGTGAAAACCCAAGTTTGTTACTTCTGGTTTTCCTGGGTAGTGTTAATAAACTGGGCCTTTTGTTGACTTAGCGGCTCGGTTCTCTCGGACCTGCATAGGTTTATTGTGAAATCACATGGTTGTTACTTCCGTGCAGCCAATTGAAATTTTCTGCCGTGCAGCTTCTGGGAGCCCATTTAATTGTTATCTACAATCATCAGCCAAGTAGCAATGAATTGGTCAAGACTCCAGACTTGGAAGCACAAAAGAATTATTTCCTTATTGCAATTTTTTTCTCTCCCATTTTCCCGACATGGGCTAAGGGCACATGGGTCTTTCGGCACTCGAACAAGGATTCTGCGTTTCAAGGTAAGCACCATTCCTTTGGTTTGTTGAAAGTGATAATAAATAATATTTGCTATCTATTTTTAAATTTAATTTATATATTCATTTTCCTATACGTTTAATGTTTTAATTTCCTATTTCTTGCTAAATCTATTGTGTATATTATATACAGTCCACTCAATATTTTTCACTCAATTTATAACTTTATTACTTTTGTTTTTTATTAAACAGAACCTACCTGACGTATCTCACCTCAAGTTTTTATTTTGTTTAATTTTTCCTGTAGTTATCAAATAGTGACCTTGTATCCACAACTGAAAACAGAAGATTTCGTCAAGTTATCGTGAAGTGTCCACCTTCCTCAGCGTGAAAGAGTCTTTAACATCTTAATTTAAACTTTTCTTCTTCTTCTTCTTCTTCCTGTAGCACTACGGCTCTTGAAGGACCTTGGCTTCCTCTAGCAGTTGGTTCCAGACGCCCCAATCCATAACCTTCTTTTTCCACTGCCTTACTTGCATTCGTTGGAGATCCTACATCCTGCAACCATCGCAGTCGGGGCCTCCCCTTGGTCTTCCGCTGTTCGGATGACCTTCATATGTTTTCACGGCGCTCTCTTCCTTTCTATTCTGTGGAGATGTTCTAATCTTCGCAATCTCCCCAGCTTTACTACCATGACTAAGTTCATCCTCCTTGAAGAGCAGCTTTAACTCCGCGTTCTTTCGGCACCGATAAACACTTTTCATTCCCAGCAGTTAAGTTTGTATTCATCGGCTACCATCAATGTCCAAGCCTCATAACAATACATAACGATGGGGCTGAGGACGGTCTTGTACATGGCAACTATAGCCTGCCTGGAGACATTCTCATTGTGGAGCGCGACCATAGCGCCCTCAGGCATCTATTTGCGGCTAAAATTCTACTCCTAATGCCACTGCTGCCCCCCTTTTTTTGGCAGTAAGGGTTGCTCCTAAATATTTAAATTCCCTTACCCCTTCAAAACGGTGCGGCTCGACTTTAAGTTCTTGGAAATTCCTTTGACTTCTTGTAGTTACCATATACTTCACTGACGCGAAGCCCGAGAATAGCAGCTCCTTCCTCTATCTCACTGAATGCGGCTTATAAGCTAATAACTTTTAATTGTTTAAATTTAACAAATCTAATTAATTTTATTTTATTTATTTATTTAATTCAAAGCGTGTCAACATCTATGGTCATTGGTGCCAGGAGCCTTCTCAGTGCACTACCGGCTTCCGGAAAGTGTTTTCTCGTCACAGACAACACTGCCCATCACCGGCTAGTGAGCTATTGAGGCTCCTAGGAAGAAAAAATCTAAGGGTATACAGTTGGACTAGAACCCGGGACCTCCGCTTGGGAGTCCAGTACGCTAACCACTTAGCTAATCCCGTCCCTACTTAATTTTATTATAATGTGATTAATTAATAATCAATTTCATGTTTTACAATGTTAATTTTAAATTTATAACTAATAAGAACATCTATTCTTTCAATATAATAACTTAATCTTTATTAAAACTGATTTTTTTTATTTTTTATTAACAACAAAATTGATAAACCACATTTAAGAATGATAATCCACAAACTAATTAAATTATTGTAACTTATGATGAATTGTTTGCTGGAAAATTTTGATAAAGTAGTAAGTATAGAATGCAAGAAAAGTAGAAAACTAGTTGGGGAGAAAGTCTGCCTGGTTTTTCGCTTAATGATGTTGGTCTGAAAGTTATACTAGGAGAGAGTGGAATTTATAGGAGGGGATCCCGCAATTAGCTGAAAAGTTTTCAGAGCTCAGATGAAACTGTAAGATGGTTAGGGTAGATTTATCTAAAATTGATTGGCATCCTGTGCTACTTTGGCAACATTGTTAAATCCAATATCCAATGCTACAATTGAGGAAAGAATTACTGGTATAAAATAATACTACAGTTTGTATCAAAGGGTAAACAATATAATAAATTTTGTTTAATCACAGTTCACTTATTCATTTTAATTAACTCATTTTTATTTTACAGTATTAAAAAAAAAAAAAAAAAAATGAGCAGTGTTGCTCATTTCATGGGAAAAATAATTAGATAAGTATAATCAATTTCTAATCCTGTTAATGAATCAAATAAAATTTGCTTAATTCAATAATTTAATTAGTTTGCCACGAAAATCTATTATTTATTTCATTACAGATTACACTCTTTTATTAGTTATTTAATATTCTTTAATTGTTTACTTGAATAATTGATTGAATTTTTTAATTTTATACAATCATGATTAAAATTAATGTTTTAGTTAATTAAATTATAGGAAGTCGGAAAATTTAATGGCCACTTGTTTAAACAAAAATTTGTCCTTCTAGTTTATTATGTCTAGCCTGACCAATGGAGCTTATTGAATAGCAGTGGTATTTTAATCTTGCTAAGGTAGCATAATTATTTATCTTTTAATTGAGGTATGGAATGAATGGCAGGATGTGGTATTGACTTTTTTACTTTCTCTTACTCCTAGTAAGAGGAAGTATTGTAATCGTGTCAAATTTTCGATGTCGAGTTTACACCGGAAATATCCGTTTTGAGGTCCCCTGAGTCCAAAAAAGTGGTTTTTACCGATGGTATGTGTCTGTGTGTGTTGTGTGTGTGTGTGTCTGTGTGTGTATATGTATGTGAACAGCATAGCTCAAAAACGAAAAATCGTAGAAAGTTCAAACTTGATATTACGTTTAGGTATCACCATGGGATCTGACGGTGCGTTATGTGTCAATATTCCTCAACCGGAAGTACCACTTTACTAGTTGTTTTTTTTACGTTTTGCAATTTTCTCAAAAATGGCTCCGAAGATTTTCTTTAAACTTGTTATATCAACTACACATACAAAGAGCTACAACTTTTATTTGAAACATTTCTCCAGGAAAATTCATTTAAGGGCACTTCTGGGGGAGGGGTGGGGTTAGGTTTTCATCTTAACTGCTGTTTCAGTTATTAGACAATTCTGTCATCTAAATAATGTTAATTAGAATTAAATATGTTGTTGAAATTCCGAGTTTGAAAAAAAATAGATAACCGGAAGTGCGTTTTTACTGAAATATAATTTTCAGTTTTCTGGTATTTTCTCGAAAATGGCTCCAACGATTTTCTTTAAACCAGCGTTGTTAACTATACATATAAAGAGCTACAACTTTTATTTGAAACTTTTCCCCTGATAAATTCATTTAAGGGGACTTTTGGGGGAGGGGGGTTATGTTTTTCTTTAAAATGCTATCACAGTTGATTATACAATTCTGTCATCCAAATTGAAATAACTAGAAATTAATATATGACCCAAATTCCGAGTTTCAAGGAAATTAGTAAACCGGACAGTTTTACTGGACAGTGTTTTCACTTTTCGACGAATTTGGTACACTAACTATAAAATTTGTCAATTATAATTTTGAGTACTGGAGTAAGAGAAAGTTGTGTGAGTGTTTCACCCCAGATTTTTTGTTTTGTTTAATTGAATGAATTTAATTTTTGAATGAAAAACGTTAATTGTATTTATTGGACGAAAAGACCCTATAGAACTTTATAATTTTTGGTTTAATAAATTTGAGTTTTATTTATTTAAATTTTTGTAATTATATTGTTTAGTAGTAAATTTCGACAATTACGACGATTGCTAGACGAAAAACTAAATGACAACCTCTACAACATGATACTAATTTACAAAACTATAATTCGTCTTATATGGCTGTACGGTTGCGAAGTTTGGTTGCGAACTACCAAACCATTTCCTAACCATTTCCAACCTATACAGAATACAAGCGTTCCAATCTAAACTTCTACGACACATTACTGACGCACCCTACTATGTCTCAAATCTTACACTATACACTGATCTTAATATACCATTCGTTACAGACAAAATCACAACATAAAGATTCTCTCATCTCCAAGTTAAGCTTGCCCCAGAATACAACAAGGAGACTGAAAAGGAAGTGGCCTAGGGATAACCTTCGTAACTAAACGCTCTAACAATGCCAGGAGTGTTAACGCCGGATGGCTTCTCCACTCAAGTTCCTCAAGCCAACAGTATCAGCAGTGAGCAATAGCAATTATTGTTATGATGTAACAGATTTTGCTTGTACACAAAAAAGGGGTGAAAAGGGGGGAGTTCAATAAAAATGCACTTCCTTTTAATCAACCTTTTCTTCAAACCCAGAATTTTGTCAAAATATTTAATTCGAATTAATGCCAGAGCTGTGTGAAAGAAGGACCAGATACATCCTGGGTCTAAGCAGGTATCAGATCTCTCTGATAACGGGCCTGTTTACTGGGCATGGCAGGTTCAAAAAACATCTACACAAGGTGGGGTTAGTGGATGTAGAGCCCTTGTGCAGACTGTGTCAGGAGGAGGAGGAGACGGCCTCTCACCTGTTGTTTGATTGCGTTGCAATCGGCAGACTGAGGTACGAGATCTTCGGCACGTTGAGACCGGAGGAAATCGTGCTTCAGGAGGGACTGGTGGGGAAGGTTTTGGACCTCATGAAGAGGGGAGGCTTCCGCTACTAGGTTTGAGGGGTTGGCACAATAAGCCTCAATGGGAGGCTGCGGTGCCTGGGTTTAGTCCCCCCCCTCCAGCATTCTAATTCTAATTCTAATTCGAATTAATATTATTTAGATGATCGAATTCTATCTATTATTTGAGCCACATTAAAGAAAATTGCAAAATTATTGTGGAAAACCACAGTAAAATAGCACTTCCGGTTAAGGAATTTTGACACTTAATAGGAGTGTGAGAAAGTAAGAAATTCTTAATGTGCTCTAAGGGTCCTTTTTCTTATTCTAATTCTAGTTTAATTTCATTTTATTAGAAATTCTTTTCCAATGACCCATTTCATTTCTGGCGTCTTTTTTTACCGTCTCACTATCTCTATTTAAAGGACTGCAGCTATCCAACCATGAATGCCTAGATTCTTTAAATATTCAATCATCCTTCCTACCTATCCAACATACCAACTCTTCACTCTAGCCCTTTTTTGATTGATTTCCCAGCCACCCATGCTAGCTAGCCACGTAACCTTCTCACCCCCATCAAGGCTCCCACCAGTTTTATGTCAGCAATCAGGTTTGACTCTTCGTAGATCCTGCAGTATCCGCCAGGTTAGAACTATTTTTCCCCACCTACCCCAACTTATATCGGCCCATAAAAATCTGTCGTAAAATTGTACACTCGAAATTACTTTCTTTCTTTCCTTTTTTTTTTTCAGCATCCCCTTCAAGGATGCTGAAGTTAAAAACAGTTTGTTGAAAATTGGGAGGAAAGCTTTTGACATAGCAAATATTTTCTGTACCAAATAATTAATTAAATTAATAAGTGTAGTGGAAGAAATAAATGAAAGAAAATAGGAATGTTGAAAATAGTTTAGTGAAATAATTTTGTGAATTTTAGCTAGTTCAAATAGTATATTTTAGTGAAGGGGAAAGAGCAAGGTACTATAATTTAGGTCAATACTACTGACGAGACAAAGTGACAAGAAACGTTAGGATAAGACAATACACTCCGTCCAGACATACCAGCATTATTTGCAAATATTTGAACTAACAATTGGAAGGCATTCTTTCAGAACAGTCTGAAACAGACATTCCATCAGAACACTTGATTCAGGAATCGCTATCTTAAATTCAGTGCCAGCTATAGAGTTTAGCATTTATTCTAGATAAGTAATTGATTTAATAAGGATACAGTTGTGATATTGTAAAGTATTTAATTTTTTTTTTGGAAATTAATATATTTATTTCAAAAACAGTGGTGATCTCTTGATTATTTCTTAATAATTCTATCTCTATCTAAACTGCTCACGCCACAGGCCACTACTACCACTAGAACAACACAACACATCAAAAACATTTCATAAGCGATAAATTAATTTAATTAATTAGCCCTTTAAATGACAGTTCAAGTTCTATGTAAAAAAATCGCAAAAGTTCAAGCTTGATATTCCATTTTGGGACCACCATTGGATCCGACAGTAAGTTGTCTGTCAAAATTTCTCAACCAAAAATACCAGTTTACTCAAAATGTTTTTGTTTTTTTTTCTTCACTTTTCTGCGATTTTCTCAAAAATGGGCCCCAACGATTGTTTATTAAACTTAGTATAACAATGTGGGTGGAAGTTGCAATTGGGAAAAATAAATTTGGAAAAATTGTTTAGTGAATTTTGACAATATTTTAAGTGAAATAAAATATTTGGAAAAATAAAATAGTGAATTTTAGCTACTTTAAATAGTGTATTTTAATGGAGGGGAAAGAGTTAAGTACTATTAAATTAAGGTCAGTGCTATTGAAGAGACAAAAGGGACAAGAATCCCTTAGGGTGAGTCAATGCCACTTGGCCAACTGTTTTGTAGGAGCAAAACCCCCGCTAGAGCAGAGCATTCTTTAAGCTGTCTAAATTCTGCTTTCAAACAAGACAGTTTGAATTAGACATTCAACCAGAAAACACATTTGTATCAGGAATCGTTCTCTTAAATTCAGTGCCAGTTATAAGAGTTTAGCATATAATCTAGATAAATAATTGATTGAATAAGCATATTATTGTGATATTATAAAGTATTTAAATTCATTTAGAGAATAATGTATTTATATCAAAAACAGTGGTGATCTCTTGCTTATTTTCTAATACTTCTCTCTCTTTTTTAAACATCCACACTTACAAGCCTCTTTACAAAACTGCTTATGCTACACGCTACTACAAACATACTACAACGCATCACACAAACATCATTTCATCAACTACACATACAATGGAAAAACAACTTATATTTGGGGATTATTTTTTGCTCTAAAGTGCTATCATAATTGATTATACAAATTCTACCATTTAAACAAAATTAATTAGAAATAAATGGATTGTCATAATTCCAAGTTTCAAGAAAATTAGTAATCATGGACGTGCGTTTTTACGAGAAGGGCTCTATCAGTTTAAGCAATATCCTCTACAAAAACATCGTCGAATTTCATCATTAAATGTTATAATGATATCTATATATATAATATATAAATATATTATAGAGATGGCAAATGAATTTTAGCTAGTTCAAATAGTGTATTTTAGTGAAGGGGAAAGAGCCAGGTACTGTAATTTAGGTCAATACTACTGATGAGACAAAGTGACAAGAAACGTTAGGATAAGACAATACACTTCGTACCAGACATACCAGCATTAGGTAGCATTTATGGCTAGGTATACTAACCATAAAATTTGTCAATTAAAATTTTGTTAACTGCAGTAAGAGAAAGTTGTATGAAAGCTTCTCAGCCGATCTTTTTTTTCTATTAAACTCTTGTGGAATTATATAAGTACATAAATTAGGCCAACATTTAGGTATATTTACCGGCAGAATATTGAACATAAATGACGATACCAATTTAGTATTTATAATTCACAAATTAACTTGGATAGGCATCGTTATTAAATTAAGATTTCTATTTAAAAACAAAAAATCTGATACAATTCAAAATTGATAAATTTTATTTACGCTTGAAATTAATTGGCCTATCATAAATATACCCAAGGCAAATAGTACTTGAGGTTATTTTATTGTAAAAATTGTAAAAAATATTGTGAAAAAAATTTATTGTAAAAAAAATAAAATAAATGATGCATGCACTTTTATTAAATTAATGCACCTGTGGAACCAAATTTTCTTCTTTAACCGATTTAAATACAGATTATTTGCATGATATACTTGGGAAATTTCTTATCGCATTCTATTAAAAAAAATACATTTAACAAATGCTACCACATCTCTCTCAACATATTCATAATGTAATTTAAACATAAATTAATATTATTTAAAAATAAACATGATAAATAATAATGCATACATTTGATTCCTTTATTATTTATTTTAATATCATCTCCAATTTGTTGTTTGCTGCCAACCTTCTTACGTATCTCTTTTATTAACCCTGCTTCTATTTAACATTTGTTTATTACTTGTACAAGCTTTTCACTGTCCATAAACTTTGCTTGCCTTTCTTTAAAATTTAGCCTTTCCTTCTAATTTATCTATTCTTATTAGTACAGTTTACTCCTGAAATAACTTCTCAACCTCCCGCCCCCATATAAAAATGACTTGATAAAACACTGAGCATGCTTAACAACACTATTAAAAATTTAGTTAGAAAATATTCTTCAAAACATGCTATTTATTATACACTATTTTCTAATGTCTAATCATGATTTATAATAATTCCACTTTGTCGTGAAAAACACACACACACACACACACACAGTAACATAACCTTATAACTTATAACCTTCCCACATTATACAACCAACAAGTGTGAGTCTATAGAAACATTTTGTTGAAGTGAACTCTCTCTACATAAACTAGGTCTGAATTTGCTCTGACGACGGATGAAAATCCGAAACCGGTCAGGAGCAAAAATCTAATATGCATGCTACGACGGATAAAATACCGAATTTTATTGTAGAAAAAGAGGAGAGCGTTAATAACATGGAACAAATTACAAATTTACATTTGATTTTTCCGAAATGTGTTACAAATAAAAAGGAACCTTAACATTAAAGGCTTCTCCTATCTCTCCAAAAAAAAAAAAAATAGTTCCAAGGGCGATATTCTGATGTAACATTCTTTAATAAATCTCTCGATTGTTGACATAATATATAAGAATGTCTTGACCACTTAGTTATCTAACGTCAACTTATCAATATCTAGTTTTCGAAGAGCGCGGACAGTAGTGTTGTACGGCGGATAGAGGTCCGTATAGGCCTTTCCTATTTCGCCGCACACTTCTTGTATTTCTATTAAATGTACTATGAAGTAAGGTGAGAGGGACAGCAAGAACTGCAATAACCAACTTTCAAAGCTATAAAGAGATTGATGAATGTTTATAAAATAAGAAGAAAATCGTTTACTATTGAAAAACAAAATTAAATTTATTTCTTGGAATGACAACAAAAAAATAATGAGAAAAAATAAATAATATTTCTACGTAATATAAAATAAATGAATTGAAATGAAGCAAAGGAAAGTGGCCACTTGTTTTGAAAATATTACAATAAATATTAGTAACGTTCTATTGAACAATAATTAAATTAATCGTTCTATTTATAATAAATATTTTATATTCTAGCAAAACTAAAAGTTAACTTAATAAATGAATTAAGAAAAAAAAGAGATTTTTAACAAAGAATAAACGGAATACGTTGAAAAATTGAAATGTATTAAATTATTAATTATAATTTTAAATGTAAAATTGTATGTTTACAGATAATGCAATGTATTATAAATTAGCGGCGTGAATTTATAAAAGGTAAAAAAAAACTCTACTATGGTGGGTCTTGAACCTGCGCTGTATACTTATATCAATGGTAATCGCTCACGCTACCACTGTGCTAGCAAGTTATGCTAAGATGTAGTTCTAATTTTCCTAGTTATTGAAGCGATGAGTGGCCTGCCATCTATTGGTAGAGGTGTGCATGCGCAAAATAATACTCGTACGTTTTTCTTTGTAAAATGTAAATGCACTTACTTTTTTTTGATGGTTTTCTTTTGTCCCCTGTTCAGTTTTCTTCTTGATGTGAAAAGCATCTGCATGAAGCGAAGAATGCTGTGGCATGCTCCAATTTGGAGAAAAATAAAAAGAAATAACTGAATTGAATTGAAGAAGTTGACTGGAATAACTTGAATAGATAACAGCGGTGTATGCGGGTGTGTGTGCCCTGGGAAAGCTCTAAGCGACTACTGACTGTTGTTCGTGGTTTACATTTTACAGTACAAAGTTTAAATTTTAGAGAATTTTTAATTTTTAATTTTGTTGACAATCATTTTTAAGTTTACTATTATTATTTCTATTTTCTAATTTTATATGTGGCCTTAACAAGTAGTGTCCACTTTTTTGTCTTTTCATACCGAACTAGCATTAGGCGTTTTAGCCAGCATCTTAATGGTCTACGGATGAACAGGTGTAGAAGCATGCCCGATCAAGAACGCAGACCAAGATTCTGCTCTCTTGTATCCAGATCCAATAAGTACCTTGTGACACCTGGTCTTATTCCTTCAATAAATAAATTTTTTGGCTTAACCAGTGCCTTTCCAGTTCTACTGGTCTCCAATGTATTAATAATCCCATTGCAGTAGTGTTTTCGAGGCTACCAAGAGTGGTTTTGAGATCCACAAAATTTGCTGAAACCTCTTTTAGCTAGTTCGCATCCTCTCTTATTTCCTTCTAGCACTGTAATGTAGGGGTCCAGAAGAGATACACCGTTCTACTTTGATCATTCCTGCAATCTCTTATTCTTCGATTAAAAAGCGATTTATTACTATACAATATTTTTTATTCAGCTTTAAATTATTATTTAAGAACGACAGTAGTTTTGTAGCCACATTTTAGATATTATTATACAGGTGATACATATTTTTGTTGACAAGAAAAGTAAAAAAAAACAAACAAAAAAATTATTCAATTTTGATGCCTTATATAAAATAGATGATCGATGTTATTTTTTTTGTATGTATGTAATAGGATATGAAAGAATAACGACGTCTTGTTAGCATATGTACTGGTTAGAGAGTAAGTAGAACTGACGTAGGAAAGAGAGTAAAGCTCCATACTATTGATCAAAAGTTCTTCCAGCACACAATTATCAAGGAATGAGGTCTAGGGGGGGAGGTTTACAAGTATGAGCTGGAAGGGGTGCATAACGGAGTGTAGTGACGAGGAGTTGGCGGAAGGGAGAGACGGCAGTAGGACGACGTATGGAGGAAAAGGAAACTACAGAAGGAAAGGCCTGGCATAGCCTGAATAAGAAAGAGCTATTTCCCAACTGTAACCCAACCCACTAGTTCTCTTCACTTCTTCAAGCACATCCTATACACTGTGTCCCTCCCCCATCCCCACCCGTTCTACCGCGGATTGAGGTACCCACTACTACCCCGGGGTGTCACGTAAGGCTATATTTTATTCCGTCTTAGGCTGAGCCAACCAATCGCCATTCCCTCCCAATAGACCACCCGTCTGCACTATTCTTCTTGCTCTGAAGTTCTTTCTACTTGCCAACGCAACATTTACGGCTTTTTTCACTGTTTTCCCTCTTCTTCTTTTTTTGACTAATAAACATTTTTATGCTTTTTATTTTTTTTTTTAGTTTAATCAGATTTTTTTTTTTTTTGTCTCTGCCTGTTAACTCCTTGAATTGCTCAACCGTGATTTATCTATTTTTAAAACAAACCAAAGTTCAATAAAAATAAATAAATGCAAACAGAATTCTTATCTGAACTGGCCAAAGACTTTGAAGCTTAGTGTTCTAAATCAGATCAGTTGGGAATGTATTTTTCGTTAAAATTTTTGAAGATATTCCTAAAATTAAATTTACTTGATTGGGGAAAATTATCATACAATTGTTTCTATTTGACGTTATTTATTATTTATTTATTTTTTTAATGGCATAGTTGTAGGGGTTTTGGGTGAACCCCCACCACTCATCCACTCTAGCGGGGAGAAACAGCCCCTCTCGCACAGAGAGGAGAGGCTCGGCCAGTATATATATATATGAGAGATAGACAGTAGAGATCATTCTGTTAAATTCAGTTTTACACATCAGAGATCATTCTGTTGATTTACACATAAGTTTAACATCACTCCGTACATATCATTTTAGCCACGTCAGTCTGTCAGTTCAGTTCAGTTCAGTTCTAAACTCTACAGTGTAAAGTCCTTGGCAGTCAGTCACATACATATATATCAAATTATATATCTTATACCCATCTTAAGGTGTTATTTATCACTCATCAAGCAACAACAACATCTCCTCACAACACCCTTACATAGTGGAGCGTATCAAAAAAAACTATGCGAGGAATTGGAATTTCGGGCCAACTTTTCGATATATGGCTCCTAAATACGCTGTATACGATACAGAATAGAAGATAAGGTGGCAGCCTGGTTGTATGGCGCTAATTCGAGGTATAATATCTCGATAAGCCTAGGTTAGATAGTCATTCACACAGAGTTAGTCGCAATAATTATCTGTGCTACTGAGATAATAAGATTGGGGATACATACATTCTCAGATAGTCAAGTTGCTTTACGCGAGCCATCAACCTCGTACCAGTTTATTAACTGCTTGGGTATGTAGTGGAAGAAAGAAATGCAAAAATAATAGTTTTGAAAAATAGTTTAGTGAATTATGACAATATTTAAGTAAATCATTTTTGGGAAATAATTAGTGAATTACCTTAAAAAAGAGTGTATTTAGAGTCATATACTATAATATAAGATCATTGCAATTAAAGAGACAAAGGCATAAGAATCCGTTAGGAAAATAACAATGCCACTTGGCCAACTGTTTTGTAAGAGAAGGCATTCTTTCGAACAGTCTGCATTCTGCCTTCTAACAAGATAGTCTAAAACAGACACAGAAGCAGAACACTTGTTTTTCGCTCTCTTAGAATCAGTGGCAGTTTCACAATATATTAATAAGTTTATACATTCTTGCAAATAACTTGTAGTTATTATTTTAATAGAATATATTTATTGTTAGCAGTGGTGACTACTTTCTTATTTATGATACTTCTCTCTTAAACATATATACTTACAAGCCCTTTTACTAAACCGCTCGTGCTATACCAAGCTACCACTACAAACATACAACACAACATCACCAATAACATTTCAGGTATAATCATGAAAATTACTAACTAGTTATTATGTTTGTAAGGTGACTGATTGGACCTTTTATTGATAGCCTCCGTAATTTATAATTTTATTCTACTTCAAGTTTATAGGTCAATCTCAACAATGCTTAGTTAATTTTTTTATATATTACATAATAACAGGAATGTTTGTCATTGATATTTTTTGACAGAAAGACTTATGTAATATTGTGTTTCGTGCATTCATGATTGTAGGTTCGATGACCTGGTTTCAAATAATATGTGGGTATTATTGTAAAAATTTTTTTACTAACCAATTCGTCATTTGTCATGTTGTTTCAACCATTTTTTTTTTAATTATTGTTATAAGATATATTATTTTAAATTGATAAATTGCTTCAACTTGATCATAAGAGATATTTTGCGTGATAGCCTGCTTCATTTTGTTGGTTTTATCAACCGGTTTCGGGCGTTCACCCATCATCAGGATGTTTTGATAAAAAAATTGCGATAATATTAGACTTGTACAGAGCAAAATCATTTTATACACTACTTGGAATTGTTTAGGAAACATTTACAAGAGTAATGAATACTATTTAAAGGGTTAACAATTCTTAAAATTAAACCTTCCAAAGTTCTCCAAGCCAGCCATACTATTATACCAAACCCACTGTTTGATCAAGCAAGACTTTTAATAATCAGCAGTGCTCTTCTGACGGTTCGTATCAATCAGTCGTCACGGTGCTAACAATCAAGTACATTCATCACGGTACTAACATCATCACTCTTGGCTCGACCACTCTATCTTAAATTTATTATTCTCCCCTTTCTCAGTAGATCATGAAATATAAATGTGTATACAATTTGTGTGCAATCATTTTCAACATTCACCAACTATCATTTCCTGTGTCCATTATGTGGGGGAATAATCATGACCCAATCATAATGACATCTACCTAATGACGTAACCGAAGACGTCAAGGAGACCTAACTGCATCTCCCGATCTCAACACGACATCTTATTCTATCCCTAACAGGTTACGAAATTGAGGGAATTGAGGGATAAACTGAACTTTTCAAAGCTGATATTTACACTTGTTTAACTCCTTGAAATATATTTGGTGGTTCACTGTTAAGCCCCCTCAGATGGACGGCTCTCATTAAATTTCTCTTACCGCGTTAGGCTAGATGAGAGAGATTGGCTGTCGAAGTTGAAGTCACTTCCAATGTAAATTGAAGCCAATACTTGTAATGGGCGTGACATAGGTTGTATAATGCAAACAAAGTTCACTTGCGCTTGGCGGTTCACTACATTCAGTCCAGCTTTTGTGTGGTTGCAAATTTACTGGTAATTGGTTTCCTTGCAACATCCATTGTGTGGTGGGATCACCCAAGACCCTATCAAAAGGCATCCTCCAATACGATACCTAAAACGTAACCTAACATGACACAATAGGTGGAGCAGCATCTTCCAAACACAACTATCTCAACATGAAACCCTTGGGAAGTCAAGACCCACCTACTCTAAGTCCTCACGCCGCTCCGCTCTATTAACCTTATGCTTCTACTCTCTTAACTATTTGTAAAGTCCTTGTTGTTATCTTATGCTTGTAGTAATATACTAGTGAAACGTGAGTGTAGTTCAATTACTTACTCATTTCCCCTCACACAAAAGTTTATTATAATTACATTAGCTAATCTAATCACAGGCAAATTCAAGCAAGTCCATCATCATATCATTACAGAATTACACATGACAAAATAAAGTACATAATTTTAACGTACCATAAGTAGAAATGAAGTTAATTTATTTGAATCACTCACCTGCAACAACAAAAAAAAATTATTTTAATAACATTATTGATGAAAACCATTTGAAGAATAAGAAATAATAAGAAAACGGAAAGGAAATAGATAAACTGTTGGTTGTTCTAAGACCTCTGAACCAATATATCAATCTGTAGTAGTACATGCACTTCCTGCGAATGAAGTATCTAGCAACACTATATATATATAGTAGCCCGATATATATATATATATCTATTTATCGTAAAGAAATATTGACTTCGAATTTTACAAGTATTGTAAAGAAAAGCTTTTAAACAGATACAACGAATAGAATAAACGGCGGTGTTACTTTTGTTGGCTGGTAAGACTTGCCTGTCATGAGTTAACTTTTATAGTCGAACTTCTCAGGCGCATTTTTTTTTACTTCTCCCATGTTGTGTTTGTGAAGAATACCAAGTAGTAGTAAAGGAGTTGCCGGAGAAATGTACTTCAGTATATAAATATATATTTGTGGTTGTGTTTTTATGTTTGTATGTTTATTTCCTTACTTCCTTTTTTCACTTTTTTTTTAATGATATATCAATGGGATACTTATCTTAATGAATGCCGCGTAATTCTAAGTTTTGATTATAGTTTTCAAGGATTTTCTAGGAAGGTAATTCATTTAGATATTTGTAGAATTTACATAGACCGTATTGAGGCCAAAGATATTTCTGACCCCAAATACGGAGTTGGAATTCCTGAGACCAAATCTGAGAAATCGGCTAATGCATAATGTTCGTACTATTATTATTCAAAAAATAGGAGGGCTAAATCCTACGCTATTCAAAGCCTCCATGGGACCATATAGCTGCCCCAAAAGAATAACAACTATCGGATTTGGAACAGAAGACTAGAACCCACGCAAATTTTACCACAGTCCGAACAAATCAAACCATAACCTTAAAAGGACCTAGTCAAAGCTCTACCACAGAAATCCTATACTGGCCAAAGGTCCTGAACCTAATTTTTTTCACAGCCAAAACAATCACATCATGAGATGTATGGGTGTTTCGCTCCTCCATCTAACAAACCCTACAAAAAGGATCCGGCATGAGCCCCATTGTATAGAGAAGTTTTCTTAAACCACAAGGCCTAGTGAGAAAACCAACCCCAAATGCCTGAGGGAGGTCCGTTAAAAACACAGCACGCCCTCACTAATGTTTTTACTAAACAAAGATGATTTCATCTTTGGAAGAAGGTTTTGAAAGAAGGTATCATCATTTCTGCTTGTTTTATATTTAAAGGTACTGTGCAGACCTGGGACTCTTCCTGTAGATCTATCAGGAGAGAGGAGGTAGTAGTGGCTCGTTTGAGGATCGGACATACATGGCTGACCCATGGTTACCTGATGTGTGGCGATCCTATCCCAATGTGTAGTCCATGTAATGTCCCATTATCCGTCCAGCATATTATCACTGAATGTCAGACGTACCAACTACATAGGCAACGGAACAATATTCCAAACTCCTTAACCGAGGCTTTGAAAAATGACCCAGCTAATGTAGACCGGATAATAAAATTTATAAAAGATATAGGTCTTTATGGCAAGATTTGAACAAATCTAGCAAATGTAAATACTTTGTACATAATTTATAAAATATTTTAACTTTAGGTTTATGGCGTGAATGTAACAGTTGGTATAGATGCAAATGCATTCGGCTCCATCTATAACAGTGGTATGAAATCTCTGGTATGAAACAGTGTTTCATACCAGAAATATTGGCGGGATTGCAGTTATGAATGGATAATTGAATGAATGTTATGATGAATGAATGCAGTGAAAGGGAGCCAATTTTGGTCAGGGATGGCAAATTCCAACATTATATTCAGATTGAAATATGTATTTTCTTTCGGGAGCCATCGCATATGGTGGGAGGGTCTGAACCGGGATTGGCTCCCCGGCACAATTGTGTGAATGAAGGTTAAAAGGGTGGAGTTAAATACTAGATTGATTGGAAGAATTGGAAGAGCATAATAACCAAAAGGTTCATTGCTTAAAAAAAAGGCTTATATACGTATATATATATACATGTATATTTGCGCATATTAAATTGTTTTACTTGTTCTTACTCCAAGTATTGTAATTGTGTCAAATTTTCGATATCGAGTTTTCACCGGAAATATCCGTTTTAAGGTCCCCTGAGTCCAAAAAAGGGGTTTTCTAGAAAATGGTATATATATATATATGTGTTTGTGTGTGTGTGTGTGTGTGTGTGTATGTGAACAGCATAGTTCAAAAACGAAAAACCGCAATAAGTTCAAACTTGATATTCTGTTTGGGTGTCCATGGGATCCAACAGTACGTTATCTGTCAAAATTTCTCAACCGGAAATACCACTTTACAAAATGGTTTTTTCGCTAATTTGCAATTTTCTCGAAAATGGCTCCAACGATTTTCTTTAACCATGGTATATCAACTAAACATACAAAGTTCTACAATTGTGATTTGTAACATTTCTCCGGGAAAATGCATTTAAGGGCACTTTTGAGGAAGGTGTAGGATTAGATTTTCCTCTAAAGTGCTATTTCAGTTTAATACACAATTCTATTATCCAAATAATATTAATTAGAATTAAATATGTTGTTGATATGCTGAGTTTGAAGAAAATTAGGAGACCGGAATTGTGTTTTTACTGAAAAATATTTTTCAATATTCTGCTATTTTTCTAAAACGGCTCCAACGATTTTCATGAAACTTCATATGTGGACTATACATATAATTAGCTACAACTTTTATTTGAAACATTTCTCCAGAAAAATTAATTTAAGAGGGTTTTTGGAGGAGGGGTAGCGTTATGTTTCCCTCTAAAATGCTATCTTTGTTGATTATACAATTCTATCATCTAAATAATATTAATTAGAAATAAATAGATTGCCAAAATTTCGAGTTTCAAAAAAATTAATAAACCGGATGTGTGTTTTTACTGAACAGTTTTTTTTTTTTTCTTCAGTTTTTGCGATTTATTCCATAAAAACACCGACGAATTTCATTAAATTTGATATACTAACTATTAAGTTTGTCAATTATGATTTTGAAAACTGTAGTAATAGAAAGTTGTGTGAGTGTTTCATACCAGAATTTTTATTATACAGGGTGTCCCATTTAAACGGGCCACTTTTGAAATAACTCTTAAACGAAGAAAGATATCAAAAAAGTGAACAACATAACGTTCACTGCCTTACACCTGAAATCGGTGATTGAAAGATGCAGTTTCCTTTTGACCCCCACTTTGTACTACTGTATTGAAAACTACTAAAAAAAATGAAGAATAATGCCGTTTATTTCACTTCAATATTTTAAACCGTTGCCGAAATATTCAAACATAAAGATTAAATTTTCGTCGTTTTTTTCCTATTTCTTTGTTTCATAAACTAAAATTAAAAGCGGATTTTCTTATTCATTTCTAATAAATAAGAGAGTGCAAATGCTGACAACACTTAAAACCTATTTTAGAACCATAAGGACTTAAACATCATTAAAAGAAAACAACATTCCAGTTTATTTACAAAAATCTATAAAAAAAATATTTTCTATTTATTCGAAACGACCTCCTCGGCTTAACTGGCACAAGCGCATTCGCTGCTCAACAGATGAAGTTGCTAACCGTACCATGTCTGCCGGAATTGTTAAGCAGGTTTGGATTAAGTCTTCTCTAAATGCTACTGGAGTTGTTGGTTGACCTGACATAAATTTTTTCTTTGAGATATCCCCCAAAGAAAAAATTCAAGAAGGGTTAAATCTGGTGATCTGGAAGGCCAGCTTACCGTTCCGGCTGTCTCCCGTTCCAGCGGCTACTGAACATCTCATTTACTTTTCTCCTCGCCAGATTTAACCCCTCTTGAATTTTTTCTTGCGCAAATACTTCAACAAACTTTATGTTCACTTTTGAGATATCTTTCTTCGTTTAAGTGTTATTTCAATAGTGGCCCGTTTAAATGGAACATCCTATAATGACTTTGTGGGAGAGAAACAATTGTGTTTATATTTTACTGCACCGGCTTCCCTATAACTCCAAAACATTTCCTCTGACTCGTGTCCAGGAACTAGTGGAAAATCTTATCGTTGCAAAACCCTAGAAGATTCAAAAAATAAATTTTCTTGGAAATAAATGTTTCAAATCCAGATTCTGAAACCCCGCAAATACAGATTTTTCCGGAAAAAGTTTCAAATCAAAATGGTTGGTTTATATTTGTGCATTGAGTTTTCCAAGTTAAAGGAAAAATTAATGCAGCCATTTTCGTGGACATTTAAAAAATCTCATGAATTCTGGGAAATTGTATTTTCGGTTAACCGATTTTCATTATATTTGGAATTCAAGCAAGGTTTCTAATTTACCTTAATACAGTATAGATGGATGCACCATACACTTGATCATAAGTTGAATATTAAGGGAATGCTTAACGTTACTAGTGTTCCTTCAAAAAATCCATCAAAAAATAATTATTCTCTGAAAAAAATGTTCCAAATAAAAGTGATAGGCTTTTACTTTCACTTACTCCTAGGAGGAGGAAGTATTGTAATCGTGTCAAATTTTCGATATTGAGTTTTTACCGGAAATATCCGTTTTGAGGTCCCCTGAGTCCAAAAAAGTTGTTTTTAGCAAATGGTGTGTATGTATGTATGTAAACAACTTAACTGAAAAACGAAAAATCGTAGAAAGTTCGAACTTGATATTCCGTTTAGTTATCACCATGGGATCCGACAGTTGGTCATCTGTCTAAATTCCTCAACCGGAAGTACCACCTTACAAGTTTTTTTTTTTTACGTTTTTACGATTTTCTCAAAAATGGCTCCCATGATTTTCTTCAAACTTTGTTATATCAACTAAACATACTAACAACTACAACTTTTATTTGAAACATTTCTCTGGGAATATTCATTTAAGGGCACCTCTGGGGGGAGGGATGGGGTTAGGTTTTCATCTAAAGTGCTATTCCAGTTTATTAGACAATTCTGCCATCTAAATAATGCAAAATAAGAATTGAATATGTTGTTGAAATTCTGAGTTTGGAAAAAAATCGGATAATCGGAAGTGCATTTACTTTAGTACTTTACTATATGATTTTTTTTTCACTTTTTTGCGATTTTCTCAAAAATGGTTCCGACGATTTTCTAGAAACTTCTAATATAAACTAAAGATGCAAAGATCTAACATCATTTATTTCAAATTTTTCTCTGAGGAAATTCATTTAAGGGCACTTTTAGGGAAGGGGTGGGGTTATAGCTTCCTCTAAAGTGCTATCATAGTTGATTATACAATTCTATCATCCAAACAAAATTAATTAGAAATAAATAGATGGCCAAAATTCTAAGTTTCCAGAAAATTAGTAAACAGGAAGTGCACTTTTACTGAACAATTTTTCCGTTTTCAACAAATTTCGTTAAATTTGGTACACAAACTATAAAATTTGTCAATTATAATTTTGAGTACTGGAATAAGAGAAATTTGTGTGAGTGTTTTATACCAGATTTTTTTATGTATCTATATATGCTTTTTTATGTATCTTATAGCATTCGAAGTTTTAAGAACATAGCTGGAACTATTTTTGAGAAAATCGCGAAGAACTGAAGAAGACAAAAAACATACAACGAAACTTTCGTGTCAGATGGGGTAGTGGTGCCTAAACGGTACGCCCCAAGCGATTTTTCGTTCTAGAAATATTTGCTTCTCTACAGACACACACGCCCATAAATATGCTAAAAACCTTTAGTTCGCTCTTAGAGGACTTCGAAACATGTAGTTCCAGTGAAAACTCAACTTCGAAAAGTTTAACATGACCCGTGTAAAAGAAAGTCAAAATTAATTCGCAAGAATATTTTAACAATTACTATAAACTATAAACTATCCACATTCTTTAAATTAGATAGGAATTTCCACGATTGGAAAGAAATAATATTGAAAAAGAAAAAAAAAAAATCTATCAACCATAATAGAGAAACCTTTACCAAATAGAACATAATCGATCCAAGAATATCAAATCACTGGTAGGCAGATTGTTATAGTGAAACAGTAAAAACGACCCTGGCAGAGACGCATGAAGGATCAGCTGAAAGGCAGGTAACGGGGGGAGGGGAGGAATTATATGATTGGCGTGAGACGGAGAGTTAAATGAAGTCGAAAAGTTTGTAGGTCGTATACTGTTCCAAAACCATCACGTCCCTACGCTTCTCCCAACGCTAGGTAGTACCATCTACTTGTTCAAGAAAATGAATTCGATTTCCTGTCGTGAAAGGTTATTAGAGGTAGGGCAATTTCCTAGTTTGATTGAATGGAGTCTATAGTATAAGACAAACCGTTATGATGGGATGGGTTGGTGGATTTATAAGAGATGAGACTAAAATAGATGAAGACGGAGATCATCGCCAGTCAAGGAAGTGATGTCTCCTTTGTTAATATCTCCTATATATAACTATAATAGAGTATCAACATCAACAACTTTAATTTTAGTAGAAAAACAAAGTTTTAACAAGCTCATTCTATCGTCTATTTGAACATACATTCTATGTTTATATCATAATTCAAATTGTGATTTTATCTATACTGGCAGCTATTCAATCAAGTTTATGAGATACTTGCACACTAAGGTATAAATAATTATAAGATATTTTATGGATTTTTTCCTTCAAGCCTTATTATTTTCTTGACCTTTTAAATTAATAATCTTGCCGAAAAAACTCTGAAGAATTTGTCATCTTTGTTGCATCCAAGGAAATGTGAGTGTTGTATTGGATTGTTTTTCTTCTGTTCATATATTTATGAGAACATTATAATGCAACCAATTGCCGGCCAATTAGCGTCACAAAAAGCTCAATAATTTCATTAGCGGCCGAATCAAGGTACCACCACTGAGCCACCAAGCGCAGTTTGTCAACTATGTTCTTTACACCGTTTTTTTTTTTTTTTACGTCCATTACTATGTATTGGTGAATGGACTTCTTCAACATCAACAGCTAATCTCTCACCTAGAAGCTGTGCCTAAGCGGTAAAGCCGGCCATCTGGAGCGACTTAACAGTGACTCACCAGATAAACTTTAAAAAGTAAAATATCAGTCAGAAAGATAAATGTAATAGTATCCAAAGAGAGTATTCGTAGCAGAGAAACAGAGACAAAATGACAGGACCACTCTCTCAGACTAGAGTGGGAGAAACCACATAAATGCAGCGACGGGAGACAGAACGAGGATGAGTTCATACAGCCAATCACTATGTGTCATTACCCATTACCACTCTAATATACTCTATCATTTCAAGTGTAAAGTCCATGCAGTCAGTGTCAATTATCATATTATACAGTGTTAACATTAATAGTATCCAAAGAGAGTATTCGTAGCAGAGAGGAAGAGACAAAATGACAGGACCACTCTCTCTCGGACTGCAGTGGGAGAAACCAAATAAATACAGCGACGGGAGGCAGATAGGAGAACAGTTCTCACATAACTGAGGTCACTCATCAGTCACTACTACGTGTCATTACCCTTTTCCACTCTACCATACTCTATCATTTCAAGTGTAAAGACCAGGCAGTCAGTGTCACTTATTATATTATAGAGTGTTAACCATATCTTGTTAATTCAAGCAAACCAGACCATTTGTCTCCCTCATCAACCCCAATGATGTAATAGTATCCAAAGAGAGTATTCGTAGCAAAGAAAGAGAGACAAAATGGCCGGACCACTCTCTCGGACTAGAGTGGGAGAAACCACATAAATACAGCGACGGGAGAAAGAACGAGGTTCATACTACTGAGTTCATACAGCCAATTTACTACAGTGTTAACCATATTCTGTTAATTCTTTCTAACCAGACCATTTCTCTCCTTCAACAACCCCATTATAATAAACCTTGTGACGTTCACCAAGCTAGCCAGCCACACTAGCTCACCGTCATTAGAACAAGCAAGAGTTCTAACTATTCACATCAATCTTAAAGCGGCTTGTAACAAACAACTCTACCAAACTTGGAACCAAATACAATATCAACTCCTGAATTCACTAACAGGCTAGTAAGTTTTAAGACACAAGGAGCAAGTTCGCATAGGCACATAGTAAGGTTCGGTATGGTGAAAGCTTTGGACATCCCCAGTACAATACTCCAATATTCCGTAACCATCGCAGGCATCTCAGAAATGTCTACAACTCTAAGAAAGAAGTTCCGTCCAGTACCTAAAGAGACGGAGATCAAGATTTGTGTACATAAAGCGGGTCCCAGTTAAGTTATCAGAACAGATCTTGTTGTTATATATTGATGGACAGTCTTGACCATCGTTCTGGGTTTTAGTCCCTAAGAGACTAAGTCTCCTTACTATCTTGTCAAGTTTATTTTCTATTTCTAATGTACATAATAATTTTTGGATAATTTTAAGCATTTAATATGACCAATCAATTCAGTTATAACATAAGTCATAACTGAACCCTCCAAATTTCTTACTGACTTCACAGTACGCTATCTGAGTTAGCTCGGGGACAAAAGATAATGAGAACTTACGACCTACAGCACTGGGGTTCATCAGAGCTTCTAATTTACAAACTATGAGACATTCTGTAAGTAGACTACTATAGATATTTGATGCTTCTTACTGTCTCCTTACAGACACCTTACTCTCCATAATGACCTTAACATTCCTATCATACAACAACTTGCCAAGACAAAATGTGCCACAAACATCTTACCCGCTCCCTCTCATTATTCTGTCCTGCCATCTGATTCGACTCGAAAATTACTTTCGTGATTATAGAGCTGTGGGTAGTTTCTCTCCCAATCATTTCCTGTCTACATCGTTTCATCTTTATCTACTTCTATATATAGATTGAAAATTCAAAGTATTTTTTGTTCCAGTTACAAATCGGTCATTCTGATAAAATTGGAAGGATAGAATTTTTGGTATTTTATCGGTCGTAGCATGCATATATACTTCTCATGTTATTTCTGACCTGTTTCAGATGTTCACCCATCGTTTTACATGAAGTATTCAGAGTTTACATGAACGTATTGTTTCTGTTACACACCATACTGTTTCTACATATTCAACGATAGAATTTTTTGTTTATGCAATAAAAATGTTGCAATATTTGTTACTTTGAAACCTTCTTATATAGGCGACCAAAATTTCAATGTTTACAATACCATTAACGTACATATTTTGACTTGTGACTAAATGTTCAGTCATAACTTACCTTCGCTAGCCACTTTTTCCATTTCTCTTAAATCTAAGAAGAATTATGACGTACAATCAATGTATACATTAAAAAAATTCTACCAAAATAGTTGTACTGATTATTGGACGAATTTTGAATTTGTTTATCCATCTTTGATTTTATCAAATCTAATTACTAATTAGGATTACTAATAAATAGTAAACTAACAAGATTTCGAATCTTTTGAAGACTTTTATAGAAACGGTCTGAACTTACATTAAAAAAATAAGTTCACCCTGTACGAAAATTTACTACGACCAATCTGGACCTATGGACTAGATGTGTGGGGTTCCACTAAGCATTCCAACGATTACCGTATCTAATCTTTTCAGTCCAAAATCTTACGAAAAATACCCAATGCTCTCCTTATTATGTCTTCAATTAAACCTTAGATAATGACCTAACCATTCAATTTGTGTGCCCAATCTAATAAAATTCTGTTATCAAAGATTCCATAACTCCTTGTAATAACTTGCAAACATTAAATCTACTCGACATTCCATTCCGGCGTCTGAAGCGTCTGTGGCTCTGTGACCTATTAAATTAACTTCAACGCCATGAAGTAATACCATTGGTTTTTTTTTCTTCAAATGTAATTCATGTCATGTAAACATTTTCAACATATTTACTTATTGTTTTTATTGCACAGTTACAAATAAATTTTTGAAAAAGCAAATTAGATCGGTAGAAGATACAATAGAAGTTTGCTTGCTTTCGCTGTTTTGGAAATTGAGTATAAAATAGTAAGGATACAAACTGGAAGAGTGTATATATATGTTCGGCAGCGAGCTAGAGTTAACTGACTAATCAGTTCAGCCACTACATTGGCAACCCTTGAACAAGGGAGCAAGTCACAAGATTAAATACCCCCTATTAAATGGAATGAGGAAATTGAAGTGGTCGGTTCATCCTCTCTCTACTCCCGTAGATTCGCTATGACCACTTTACAATCTACCACTACCATCTACCATATTTTTTTGGGGGGGAATCTGCTTAAAAAAGAGTGAAAAACAAAAACAAACAAAAAAGCAATACGCACGGCATGTAACGGACATTGACTGATCCCTCGAATGGCTTCAGCTAACCAAATCGATGACACAACTAGAAAAAAAATAATAAAAAAATAAGCCGTTTTGGTCACAGCTCCTCTCATTCTCTCTCACTTCCTCTCGCTTCTTGTACCTCATTTTTTTTCTTATCTTGCTTCTCCCCCTATCAA
Organism: Triatoma infestans; assembly: GCA_011037195.1. Classification (NCBI taxonomy): domain Eukaryota; kingdom Metazoa; phylum Arthropoda; class Insecta; order Hemiptera; family Reduviidae; genus Triatoma; species Triatoma infestans. Next base: position 86,965 of record JAAEAF010000678.1, on the reverse strand, counting down.
CAAACATTGCAACGCCCTATCTCGAAGGATTAACACCCTAACACCACTGTATAAATTTTATTTATAAGATTAACAATTCAATATTTCTACGAATTATAACCAGTTTCAATCCTTGATTTTTAAATTACTTATTCATTTTTTATAAATATATATTGCAAAGTATAAGTACATATAAAAATAAATAATATAGTCTGAAACCCACTAACTTTCTATTACGGCAATTTATATGCTATTATTAAAAATTATCTTCAAACACGTTTTCTTTTTTTGCTGTTGTTAGTTCCGCAGAGCTGGAAAGAATCACGAGATATTTTCCGTGATATCCTGCTTCTTTTTGTGGTCATCGACTAGTTTTGGGCGTTTGCCGATCATCAGGATGTTTTTGCCTAACCAGTGTGGTTACATAGACTTTTTAGTTGATACACTCAAGGTCACTTCCACCTGTACATTGTCACACTTTACAGATCATAATTCAAAATGGATGACAAGAGGAACGCAAGGAAATCGCCACTTTTACATCGCAATTGACCGTCTGTTTTCATAGCCACTCCTCACATATCACACACGATTCCAAACTATTAAATCACAGTCTTTCTGATTTTGGGTGTCTTTATACACTTTCGTACAAGTATTAAGTTTAATTTTTTAACCAAATCTTATTATTTTAACCCGGGAGAACTCCGGGTTATGAGATTTTCTCTCACGCTTGAAGAAAAACACTCATAATCCGGAAGTGGGAGTAGTGAGAGATCCTAAGTTCGTCTAGCTGAGTTTTATCTTTTGTTTACTTCCTCTTGAAATATTTTTCCTCTCCGTCTTGTGTTAGCTTTAGGAGAGGAAGTTTAACAAAAATATTCTAAACCGTGAGTGAATCTCTCACGCGCTAGTGTTCGCGTTACGTTTTTATAAGTAAGTAATTTTCTGTTTGTATATTTTTGGTTTACTGGTGTCGCAAAATTAGTTTTTCTTTTGAATTTTAGATTTTTTAAATTCATATGAGTCGTGGCAAACATATGGCCGAGATGGGGAAAGCGTTGTACCATCTCCATAAGTGGCATTTTTCAGGATATTTATTTACTTTATATTTTCCTGGTAATTTTATTTATGTTAATTTTTTTTCTCTTAGAATATTTGTCATGGATTCCTGATCCCGATCAGGGTAAAACTGAAGTTCTCCCCAATCTTGTAGACAACGAAAACCGCTTTGATGCTGAAGAAAGTGATTCAGAACAATCAGGGATAGAAGAAAAAGATAAACTCGAAAACGACGATCTTGAGAACTGCTTGTGCGGTAACGACAAAACTACTGTTTGGCATGTTTCCGTTCCCCGCGAAAATGTGCACACAAGGAAACAAAACAAGGTTATCCATCTTCCAGGTGTGAAAACTATTGCAAAGCAAGCTAAAACTCCGTTGGAATGTTCGAGTCTTTTTTATCCTGATTCCATAAGAGAGGACTGGATGAATTTATATCCAAATGTAAACAAAATTACCAAGTTGGTGAATACTGTACTATAGATGAAATGTTGGAACCGTTTCGGGGACGTTGCAATTTTCGGCAATACATCCCTAGTAAACCAGCAAAATATGTCCTCAAAGTGTTTTCATTAGCAGATGCGCGTACACCAAATTGTGCTATGTGTCCAAAATGTGCTGTCACTGAATAATTCAACACAAATTATATTTTTTATATTGAGTTTTGCTCCAGTTTTTTTTTTTGTTTTTATAAATAAAAAAGTGTTATTTATATTTTTTATATTGATATTTGTTTAAGTTTATGTTTGTATTTATATTTAGAAATATAATGTCGTTTACTTAATTGGTATTCAGAAGCTAATAATATTATTATGTGGTGAAAAAATATGAAAATTGGGGTGTGAGAGAAAGTCTCACGCGCGAGTTCTTGCTATTCATTTTTTCTAGCGAGTTCTCCCGGGTTAATCTTAATCATTTTATTGTGATTAATAAAATGTCTATTCGAGCACCTAACAAAAAAAAAAAATACCCTTTTAATATTACCACTATGAGAGTATCAACACTAAATTTGCTCCATGGGAAGTCTATGTATCACAGTGTTTTGACAAAAAACATCTGATGAGGGCGAACGTCCGAAAGCAGTAGTTGATGATCACACAAAAAGAAGTAGGCTATATAACAGAAAAATACTCTGATTTTTTTATTACATTCTCCTACTTTATGGTAAGAGGAAAAGTATTGTAGTCGTGCCAAATTTTCGATATCGAGTATTCACCGGAAATTCCGTTTTGGAGGTCCCCTGAGTCCAAAAAGTGGTTTTAGCATATGGTCTGGTGTGTGTGTTAACGTATGGCATGTATGATGTGAACAGCATAGCTCAAAAACGAAAAATCGTTAAAGTTCAAACTTGATATTCCGTTTTGATATCACCATGGGATCTGACAGTAAGTCAGCGGACAAAATTCCTTAACCGGAAGTACACTTTACAAAATGTTTTTTTCACTTTTTGCATTTTTTCCAAAATGGCTCCAACGGATTTTCTTCAAACTAGGTATATGAACTTACACATACAAAGATCTACAATTTTATTTGTAACATTTTTCCGAAAAAATGCATTTAAGGGCACTTTGGGGGGCAGGGGGGGGTGGGTTGTCCTCTAAAATGCTATTTCAGGTTATTACACAATTCTGTCAGCTGAATAATATTAATTAGAATTAAATAAGTGCTTTGAAATTCCGAGTTTGAAGAAAATAAAAACACCGGAAGTGCTTTTTTACTGAAATGTATTTTTCAGTTTTTTGGTATTTTTTTACTTACTTAGAATTTTCTCAAAAAATGGCTCCAACGATTTTTTGCCAAACTTGGTATATCAACTACACATGCTACGATCTACAACTTTTATTTAAAACAGAGCTCTGGGAAAATTAATTTAAGAGCACTTTTTAGGGAAGGGTGGGGGTAGGTTTTCCTTTTAAGGGCTATTTCAGTTTACTATACAATTCTGTCATTTAAATATATTAATTAAAATTAAATGTGTTGTTGAAATTTCGAGTTTGAAAAAACTCGAATGACCGGAAGTGCATTTTTACTGAAATGTATTCTTCAGTTTTCTTGTATTGTCTCGAAAACGGCTCCAACGATTTTCTTTAACTAGGAATGTGAACTATACATATAAAGGAGCTACAACTTTGATTTGAAACATTTCTCTTAGTGAAGTCCTTTAAAGGGGCTTTTAGGGCAGGGGTGAGGTTATGTTTTTTTTTTTTTTTTAATGGGCTATCATAGTTGATTATACATTTGTTCTACCATCCGAACAAAATTAATTAGAAATAAATAGATGGCCAAAATTCCGAGTTTTAGGGAAAATTAGATAAACCGGAAATGCTGAACATTTCAGTTTTCGATAAACTCCAAAGAATTTCATCAAATTTGGTACACAAACCATAAAATTTGTCAGAGACATTTTCCGTGGTAGCCTGCTTCATTTTTATGGTCATCGACCGGTTTCGAGAGTTCGCCCATCTTCAGGATGCGTTTGTCAGACAGTGTGATAACACAGAGTTGCACAGAGCAAATTCAGTTTATATACACATAAAATTTGTCAATTAGGTTCAATTTTGAAAACTGGAGTAACAGAAAGTGTGTGAGTGTTCCACACCAGATTTTTTTTTTTAATTAAATTTTTAGCTGGCTTCAATACGGCATAAGTAGGGTGAACCTAATCGAAAATAAAACGATTCTTTTGAGTTGTGAATGAAATTCCAGGTTCCCAAAAACCATTTAAAATCAATTTACTTTGAAAATATTTAAAATAAAAATGACAGGTCTATGTTGAAGTATCAGTTGAAAACAGGTCTAGTTTCAAATCAAATTCAAAGAAACACTAGTATCTTATAAAAAAAAAAAAATAATAATAATAATAATAATAATACTGTTCACTAAAGTCGAACTTTTGGTCAACCGATTTTTATTCAAACTTGACAATGTTGACAATATATTTAATTCTTATTAATATTATATACAGTTGTTCGAAACGTATTATATCGTAATAAAAATGGACTACAAATAAAAGCACCTTCCAGAACTATTCGAAAATGAATTTTCACAGATATAAATGTTCCAAATAAACAAAATTGGATAAAAAAATTATGTAGGGGATTTACAAAATTTAAACAAAATCATTGGACCTTTTTTTTTTATTTTTTGAGAAAATCGCAAAAACTGAAAAAATAATAGTGATGCTTCCGGTTCGCTGGTTTTGACCAAAACCTAATGTCATATCCCCCCCCAAGAGTGCTTAAATGAAATTCAAGGTTCACATACAACTAGAAAACACTTAACAGTCTAATTTCTCCGGACCCAAAGCTCTCCAAAACCGGTTTTATTTATATTTTCCGGTTATCTAATTTTGAAATTTTTGACACAATTGTAATATATTTTTCTCTAGTAAGCAATAGATTGTAGACTGTTGTAGGGGATTATTGCACTGTGTCCTGCAAGATCTATTGTGCTACTTTGTGTAGTGTGTTTGTCCTTGTCTGTAAAGGGCCGAGTATATGTATAGTTTAAGTATATTGTGTTCTGTTCTGGCGAAGTTCATGGAGTACTGATCTGTGGTAACCTGTGAGGGTCACTACTCCCCAAAACTGCATGCAACAGATACGAGGTGTGTAAATTAAGTAATGAGACTGATTTTTTATCTTTTTTTTATTCAAATAAAATTACAATTCAACATTGTCCCCTTCAAAGTAAACTACCTTGGGAAGCCACACAACGCTGAAGACGATTCTTCCATTCGTCATAGCAGTGCTGGAACTCGGATACTGGAATAGACTTCAGTTGGTCGGTTACGGCTGTTTGAATATTCTCCAATGTTCCAAAATGACGTCCCTTGAGGTGATTTTTCAATTTGGGGAACAAAAAAAAGTCACATGGACTCAAGTCGGGTGAATAAGGAGGCTGAGGAGCCACAGGAATGTTATTACTGGCCAAATACTCATTAATAGAAATCGCGGTGTGACACGGAGCATTGTCGTGATGCAACACCCACTTGTTTTTGATGTTTGGTCTCACACGCATGACTCTTTTTCGAAGTCTCTCAAGAACTTCTCGGTAAAAATGTTGGTTTACCATTTGGCATTGAGGCACAAATTCTTTGTGAACGATTCCTTGGCTATCAAAAAAGCAAATCAGCATGCATTTGATTTTTGACTTGCTCATTCTTGCTTTTTTTGGCCTTGGAGAGGTTGAAGTGTGCCACTGCATGCTCTGACGCTTAGTTTCTGGGTCATACTCAAACACCCAAGACTCGTCTCCTGTAATAACACGTTCCAAAAAATTGGGATCGTTTTCAATTGCTCCCAAAAAGTCAAGGCTCCTTTCCTTTCTGATGTCTTTTTGCTCTTGTGAAAGATTTTTCGGAACCATTTTTGCACAAATTTTTCTCATCCCCAATTCATTAGTCAAAATTTGATGAACGGTTGTGTGAGTCAAATTCAACTCTTCGCCGATCATTCGGACTGTCAAACGACGATCTGAACGCACGAGATCGCGGATTCTGCCAACATTTTCGTCGGTTCTTGAAGATGAAGGGCTTCCGCTGCGAGGCTCGTCTTCAATTGATTCCCTTCCTTCTGCAAACGACTTAAACCACCTAAAAAACCTGTGCTCTCGACAAAACATTGTCTCCATAGGCCTGGCACAGTTTTTCAAACGTTTCCGTTGCACTGTGCCCAAGTCTGAAGCAAAACCTGATAGCACAACGTTGCTCGTAATTGATGTCACTCATTTTTAAAACGCACTGAAAAAACCTTGCTCACAAAAAAGTCACTATGGACAGTGCAACAATTCTAGCATTAGCAAATTTGCACTGGACGTGTATCACGTGTTTACTTGCCCTACCACGCATGCGCCGCGTCTCCAGTGTTGCCAGATCGAACACTATAAAAATCAGTCTCATTACTTAATTTACACACCTCGTACTTCTTGAAGGCATAGTAAGCAGTTAGAAAAAGCAATGAATGAAATAAACGGTTTCAATGAATAACTAAACCTCTTTTAAATTGTTAAAACTATTGAATTATTCCTAAGCGAGATTCTAGAAACACAAAAGTAATAATTAAAGAAAGATAATTCATTTATTCCGTCAAATTTTTATTTTTATTTTTTATATTTTGCTAATTGTATTATAATTAAAGGCATGTTTTTATGTTTGCTTTATAATAACAATGGCCCCGACATCGTTAACAATTATGTATAATCAAGCTGTACAAATTAGTGCATTTACCTTTATTTGCCTTGCTAATTTAAATAATTGTTTTCATATTAAATTATATTCATTAAGCGACAATGTCCGGGCATTAAATAAATCAAATAAATAAAAGAATTATCTATAGAATTTTATTAAATAAAATCTAGTTTCAAGTCTATAAAATTTGTTTTTTTAAACAGGTTTTATGTTATAAGGAAATAAATATAAGGCAATAACCAGAGACGTTTTTTAATGTATTATTTCTTTACTGGTTCTAAGTTTTTGGTACCATTAATGACTTCTTCAGAAAGAAGTTTAAGGTAGAAAAGAGTTTGAGAAGTACAGATTGAATTACGTTCTTATCGTACATCTGTCCTAAAGAGGTCCTCAGATAGGGCACCAATAATTCACGAAACTTGTAGCAAATAAATAATTTACTTTTAAAGACTACTCTTGCTAATCCTTAAATTCCAGATTTTCTGCATTAAAATAAAACAACTGCGAAAAACGTTTCCTATAAGTGATTCCCCTATGTAGGAGGAGATGTGAACTAAACATTTTTTAAATAATCACGTCGTTCCTCTTGTTATCCCAGAGGCTATCTGTACGGGAAACATTTATATTGACATCCTTCCTACAAATACTCTCCCTATATGACTTGCAAAAGTATAGCTGATTATGCGTCTATTTGGGTTAACCGTAATTAACATAACTCTAGTTTCTTCTTCTTATAAATTCACTTCCAACCTATACATTATTACACCTGTAATGGTACCGAAAGATAATGCAACCACAGCAGAGAGAAGAAAGGCCCTCTCTGGTTAACAGAGACTACTCTCTAACTTAGGCAGGCTAGAGTGGGAGAACCTGTGTATATAAGCCAGTGGGAATCTATCTAAAGATCGATCAGATACAGCTATACAACAGTATATCGCATCGTGTCATATCTTTACTCTCACTATATCATTATATCATTTTCATTATAAAGTCCAGTGCAGTTAGTGTAAACTTAGCTACATTATATTAGTGTCAGCATATCTCGTTTATTTAATCAAACCTAATTTTTCTTCTCAACAACCCCATTATACACCTCACAGAAGACTGCTTATAACTCAAAATGGAGGACTAGAGGAACGCCATGGAATCGCCATTTCTAGATTACAAGTGATTCTGGCTCTATAACCACTCCATATATACCAGACATGATTCCCAGATATTCTTACCATACCATTCTTGCCCTGTCGTCCTGATTCTATGTTTCTTTCTGGTTGTAGAGAGGAGAAATTCGAATCATTGATATAGAGCAGAAATAAAATCGGACCAAAGTGTGAACCTTATGGTACCCCCAAAGGAGACATTAAATTTAGAAGAACAGAACGGATTTAATTCTAACCCTGTTAATTATACTTTCATACAAGTATTAGGTTTAAATTTATAACCTAATCTCATTTTATTGTGATTAATAAAATAGTCTATTCCAGCACCATGAAAATTACCATCTAATCCTGCCACTATAGAGCCAATAAAAATAACCGTTACTTGGTAGTTTCCAGTTCAAGTTGCAAGTGATTCAAAGTTGAAAGGAAATCTTTGATTCAAAGAACAGGTTAAAAATTTAAATACGAAGGGAACCATCTTTAAAAGTAACTATATCCTTTCTAAGGATATTAAAGAAGGGCAATTGAAGAATGGAACAGTTCAAACTTTATCCTATTGAACTTTTTAAGAACGTTCAACTATAATAAAGTTTAGTTTGTTAGTAAGCAGCTCAACTATTCAATACTTTCTTTTCCTTCTATCGTTCAAATGTAAACACCAATTTAAGTTTTATTCTCTATCTATTCTACTTTTATTTAAAATTATACCATTTTATACTTATATTCACTGTAATAAGAGAAAAGGGGTGAATGTTTCACAACGGATTCCCCCCCCCCCGGAAACAGCTGGTTTTTCTTTAACTGCATACTGACATTCTGACACTACTATAACTAGATCACTTAATCTAGAGTTAATTATTTAATGTGCACACTCTGTAGAGGATTTTTAACCAGTTTTAATTTAAAAACGCTCTACGATAGTTTAGCTTGGATGAAGCTTTGTTACGCTTGTACACTCACTACTGGATTCTCTCTACACTTGACATGAAATTATAAAATAAAATAAATATAAATTCCGAAATTGCTATTTAATAAACTGATCAATTGTATTATTTCATTGTAGATTATAAAAATAACTGTCCATAAAGATTTTTAAAAAACCTAGAAAAGTCTAACCTTGTCCTAATACAACCAGACCTTTCGTTAAGTTAACACAAAACACAAATAATTATGAAAACCTTGTTTTCGGCTCATTGTACCCGGGCAACTAAAGAAGGAATATAAAAATAACTTTTATAGATTTTCACGGTTCTTGTTTAATATCAATACAGTTTCTAGCAGAATTATTTCAAGGTAGACCTATTTCAGTGGTGATCACATTTTGCCGTCTTTTGAAGCTTCGTACCTACGACAAGATTGCTTTAGGTAAAAATCACAAAGCAGTGCATTAGTAAATTGGTTAGCAGAGCACAGATATGTGAAGCGTTTCAAAGCGTAATATTAATTCCAGCTTAGTATAAACAATAGGCGAAAAAGCAGTCCCGCTTTTAAAAGTTAACCAAAAAATTTGATGATTTGAAAAGGCAGTTTAAAGAAGCAAGGGGCTTTAAGAAACTATGATGCAAACAAGAGAAGCCAATCACCAATATTTGGGAAACTTTGAAAAACATTAACTGTTATTATAAAAAAATATTAAGTAAATTAGAGTAATTTGAGTTCAGATATTGACGAGGGTAGAGTAAAAACAAATTTGGTAAGGCAGCACTTAATTTTTAGTGCAGATAGTATAAATGATCTATACTAAAATAGCCAATCATAATCGAATACTAGTAGCAAAAAAAATGGTGTCAAAAATTCACCCAGAACATCACAATGTATTATGCACAATATTCTAGCACCCAACTTAAATAAGCATTATTATTTAAAGTAAACTTGAGTACTTGCAGGAAGTCAAAAATATTACCAGTTAAGCCCCCCCCCCAAATATAATCCAAGAAGATCCGGTTATGTATGGCCCACGGATAAAGGGTTCGGCCATTTTATATAATCATGGTACTTATGTCACTCAAGGGACTATGCATATTATGTAAATAGGTCTAGATATAATCCACTTTAAGTTGGTGAAAAAAAATAGTTTAAAAAGAGTCAAAAGCAAGGCAGTAAATTATTTAGAAAAAAGGCTTTTTTTTTTAATAATAAAGTGGGTAATTAATGTAATAAAATTACTAATAATAATTTATAAAAAAGATTAAGAAAAGTAGCTCCTAAAAATTTATAATATATGGTCGAGAAAATGATGATGAGGTTAGAGTGAGAGAAAGAGTGAGCGAGTGACAAAGATGGAAAATGCTTGAAACAAGGAAAAGTCAGCTGTGATGTTGGCTAAACTAATTTAACGTTCAGTTGCAACCATGGCGGACCATTGTCTTGTCTTTCAAGCGAGCTGGGGCTTCCTTTTTGTTCCTCATCCCTTCTACCACTTTATGGTATATACTATCCCTTATACTTTAGTGGGCGTCACGCATTCACTCTATCTAACCCACAAGGCTCAACTCAGTGGAACCCGGAGAGCTATACCACCATCTCGGTTGACTATTATGTGGATAAGTAGGAGGTAGTGAGAGATTGGCGGAGAGAGAGAGAGGCAAGTAACCCATTTTAATACCCCAAACCCGTTGCAGAAACTCTATTTTACCCAAAACATTGCCCCTTATTAAAAAATACCACACCAGTTTTATGTGGAATAGCGAAACCAACAGTCTAGATAAGGAGTAGGAGATGTAAGAGTCAGGCGTAAAGGAGAAGGCATTTGCATATACGGTCACTAGCACGCTTCTATCTACAAAAAAAAAAAAATAAAAAAAAAATGCTAGCTATATTCGTGTTTTGTTAGAACACCACCCAACTTAGCAAAAAAAGTTCTCTCTTACACTATTACCTATAACACGTATTATAACTTTATTAAAAGATCGGATGAAAAATAAAAGTAAAGCTAAGAAAATCTCCTAAATTACTATTTCTTATTCAAATATTTAAAGAAACTTCAAATTTCATTATTTTTAGTTAAAAAAGAAAAGAAAAGTTAAACCTCAAACAAAAACACACACACACATACATAAGAGAATATGTCACTATATTTTCTCTAATAGAAGATTTTTGGCCTTAGCAGCTTCTAAAATTCTTCGGTAAATGATAGCTGTTTGGTCTAACAAAATGGTGTAGTGTATTATCCTCATATAGGATTACCCCTAGCTTCCATTTATGTGGGAAGGTTCTATAACTTTATTTTTATTCTTTCTAACCTCATTTCAACTTATTATTATACTACTAAGTAAATATTGCTAAAATAATGTATAAAATACGATGGACTTTTCCTCATCTTTAAAAAAATATCTTGGGATATTATGGGTTATGGGATTTCCTCGTTTGTTTTTATGAAATTCCTCTTCATTTTCGGGGGAATTTTGGGTTCATATTGAACAAAATATAATTATTAAAAGTTTATTAAACGTTTTGAAGTTTATTACGAAATTACTTTTTATTGCAGTCTTCATTACTATTCCATTATTAATAATATATGGAACTTTCGTATATAATTAAAGATATTAATTATTTTAAATTAATTAGATTGTCTGTTTGATTATATTGTTTCTGTAAAAAGAAGTTTACTTCGTCAGAATTGTTCAAAAGGAAAAGATATACAGAAAGTTCAAACAGCATTGTTAGATTTCAGCCCTATATCATTTAAATGAAAATACTATTTTTTTGGTGTAATACACTCATACGACTTTCTTTTTTTTTTGGCGCATCAATTGCCAAGGTCATTAGCGCCCTCACATAAGTGCCTTTGTCATTCAATCACACATTTCAATCATACGAGAATCATACAAATAAATACACACATTCCAATAAATACATTCATCCCAAAATAAACACCATTTACACACATTTATACACATCTACTATTATTGGGGTAGAATACTCTATATTCTTCGCACCCCATTGCTCTTATACCTTAGATAAAAAAACAATATACAGGGTGTCCCAAGGTATATGGATAACGACTTTTTCTGGGAAACTAAGATGGCTAGAAAAAAAACTAAAAAATACATGTCCCTGTAGTTTTTTTTGTTAGAAATCCAAATTTAATTTGCAAATTTGTTTTGGTGCTTCCAGAAGGGAGATACAGGCTCCAACTTCATTTTTTTCAAATGGGGAGGTGTGGTTTTTATTTAAGAAATAGATTTCTCTATTTTTTATAAGAAAAATTTACATGAACGGTTTTTTTTTTCTTTGAGCGATATTTTACAAGTTATATGAATGAAAACATGATTCCTATAAGAAATTTCAAAATGATATTATAACGGTTTTTTGATTGAATAAGAAGAAAAGTACTATTTTATTATAAATTTTACTCCTCATTAATTACAGATCTTGCTCGAACTGGCCCCCACCATTAGAGATGCATACACATGCTTTTTCCTGCCAATTGTACCTTACGACCAAAGAAATAAATCTCTTATGGTGGGGGCCAGTTCGAGCAAGATCTATAATTAATGAGGAGTAAAATTTATCACATAAATTAATTCTCTTTTTAATTGTTACTAAGATCACTGCCGCATTTAAAAAAAAAAAACAGACAAAAAAAGAAAAGTACGTTTTACAAACATGTTAATTAAACAAATTAATCCATTACATTAACATAAATCCCATATGCTGTTAATATTTAATAAATTTACAAAAAAAACAAAATTAAACTAAAATCTGAAATATATTATAATATATAATATAATATTTAATAAAAGTTATGAATTCTAAAAGTCAAAAGTGTATTAAAGTTTCATATATATAACATATATTTTATTAACATAATTTCAGGCCATGGAAATAACTTTACAGTAATATCAAACGTTTGAATATTATATAATATATATTTCTGTATAAATTTAATTTTAAACTTTGGAAATTATAATGAGAATGATTTCCTAAGAGCGAGTATTTGATTTCCTTAATTAATTAATTATAAATAATTTAAATAATTTTTTACTATAAATTAAATTAATATTTACATTCTATTCATAAATATCGATAATTTTATCTCCTCCATCAGTCTAATAAATTCAGGGCCTTAATTAATATCGTTTGAAAACTTTCTTCACCTTTTAACATAATAGTAAAAGCCATTATGTTTCTCCGCTGGTTTAAACAGAGAGGTTTGAAATCTACGATTTAACATAACTATATCTTCAATTTTTATTTGTTAGTATTTCCCTGCCACATATTCACTCCACATAGAATATATATATATATATATATATTTTTTACTTTCTCTTATATGATTAGAAGCAAGCTCTCCTATTCGATATCGTAGCAACTAATCGATAACATTTTTTTTCACCGGGTATACAAAATTTGAAGCCATTGTCTGTTAGTCTGTTTATCTATTATGTGGTTTGTTTGATTCACAGTAAATCGTAGAAAGTTCAAACATTATATTTCGTTTTATAATATGCTATCTAGGACCCCCGATAATAACGGTTTTAATCAAAATCGATCAAGCGAAAGTACCACTTTATTATTCGATGGATTTTTCATCATCATTATTACTAGCATAATCATTTCCCCATGATATTGCCTAAGCAGTGTAGGAGGTGCCTTTTATAGATAGAGGGTAGTCTATTTTCTTCGATCCTAGGGGCAATCCAGACCCATTTCCACAAAAACCTAGAGATCCACCCAAATCCTGTCGCTTAATCATTATCCACATCCTAAATCCACATCTGAAAATATTCCACGGAGATTAGAGCGTGTTGGCCACGTGATATCCTTCTCTCCCAATCTGTTAATATCGCCTAGGAAGGCTGGTTTCTTCCATCACGCTGTCCCATTTGTTAGGGCATGAGTGTGTTGCGTCACCTCGCCCACCCTTCGGGGTGCAATCAGCTTCTGGCTCTCCAGGTTGGGGAATCCCTCACCTCACCTAATCCAATCCTGATCCTTTCCCCTTGCAGGGCTGCCTGTAAGTTACCTGGGTTACTGAAACCCCTGTACTTGAGGCAATGGACAGGAATCAGTAGATGGAATTTGTAAATCCATCGGGCGTGCGATCAGTCACGCTAGCACGCTAGAGTTGAAATACTGAACTACGGGTGCACGTACCAGTTTCCTAGCCTATTGCTTGCAATTGAGGATGGGCTCGTAGTAGCCGTGTTTTAAGCAATAACTCAAATGTCCGAGGTCATGAGTTGAGCGGGAGGAGACTCTTAACATAAATTAAACCCCAGTGCCAGCCCGTAACTGGAAGCACATTTGCTGGGTGTGCGCGGTTTACCAGAGCCTGCATAATCATTTCTCCATGATATTGTCTAAGCAGTGTAGGAGGTGCCTTTTATAGATAGAGGGCAGTCTATTTTCTTCGATCCTAGGGGCAAGTTCGTTTATCCCTCTCCACTCTGTTTCTCTTTTCCTCAAAGCCTCCTTTACTCCTTTCAGCCTGGGCATGTAGGATAAACATATTTTTTATTTCTTGGCAATATTTTCCAAAAAAGGTGAATCGCTTTTCTTGCACTACATTATATATATATATAAAAATTCAGCATCCGTATGTTTGTGGCCACAAAACTAGAAAAGTAGTCGATGGATTGACTTGAAATTGTTACACAACGCTGCATTTCTTTATAAAAGTGTTTATATATACTTTTTACTCCGAAGTTCCCACGGAAACGGGAACATCTCCGAGCGTTTTGCGAGGTTGGCAGAAATAGACAGACTTAGACGCGTTGCGATGGTGGCTCACTCTCTGAACCTCTTTCTCAACTACTTATAAGAAACTCTATTCCGAAGATCCCACGGAAACGGGAAATTCCGAGTTAAAATCCGTGCAAATGGCCATATTGCGCTAGCACTTGCTTCTTCAGGTATTGCTGCTATGTTGATGGAAGGAGGTAGAACAGCGCATTCAGCTCTTAAACTGTCATGACTTAAACATGCACTTCACAGAAAACCCATGTAACATTTCTAAAACATCAAGAATGGGAAAGGTTCTTCGGTCGTGTAAAATGGCTTATAAGAAGTCATTAGAATCATTAAACCATACATTCAAAGACTTGCGAAATAATCAGGTTCCATTTGGTGGAGCATTCATTGGTCTTACTGGTCGGTGATTTCAGGCAAACGCTTCCAGCGATACCACGCTCAACACCAGCTGATGAATTGCATGCCTGCTTGAAATATTCAACTCTTTGGAGCACAGTAAAAAAAAAATCATTTAACAACGAAATATGAGAGTTCAACTTCAAAACGAATCCAACAGCTGCCATATTTTCAAGACAATTACTCGTACTCGGTAACGGCACTGCTCCTACAAATCCGGAAAAGGGGAAAATCACCTTCCCATCTAATTTCTGCAACATTGTACATTCAAAAGAAGAATTAGTAGACAGAGTATCGAAAAGCAAAGCACCGAAACCAATTATCAAAATTATGCATGGTTAAGCTTAAAAATCAGACCGGGCCACAGCGAAGCGCGGTCGGCTTAGCTAGTATATATATATATATATATATAATATGAATTATATCACTGACTTTTATTTGGGAAAAATTCATTTAAAGAGCGTTTTATGGTAGGTTATGGATATATATTCTTTTAAAGTACTTCTTAATTTCTCTTAAGGAATTATTGCAAGCAGTCGTGTTAAAATTTTGAACTAGAATTTTATTGGAAATATAATATGTTTTTTGAGGTCCTCCTGAGGTCCTTATAATTAAATGTATTGCCGAATTTCCAAGTACGACGGTTGACTGGAAATATGTTGACTTTACTGAATGTTTTTTTTATTTTCAGCTTTCTACAATTTTCTCTGTAAAAGACACCAAAAAATTTCAATCGAACATTGCTATAGGTTCCCAACTATAAATATAGAGACTTTTATTTAGGGTTTTCGTGACTATTTTCATGAAAAACACTTGAGTTTCCGGGTTGAGATCACGTTAGTGATTTGCTAGAAACCGACGTTTTGGCCATATTACAATGAACTTCTTCAGGGTCGTTTCAGTCACGTGATCTCAAACCCGGAAACTCAAGTTTTTTTTTTCAACCAATACTTTTCTTTCGATTTTTTTTTTCCCAAAAACGGGTCATTTAAGAAGAGTTAATCTGGCGGTGGGGTGCTGGTGTTGATTAATGCTTTCCCTCGCTATAAGCCATTTCATTTATTATCGAATTCATATCATCTACATAAGATAAAATAAATAATTAAAATTAAAGTTTTGGTTGCCAAATTCCGAGTTTAAAGAAATCGGTTGATACGGAATGCGTACTAAATTTGTTTTTTTTTTTTCATTTTTTTTTTTTTTGCGTTTTTCTTCATGAAGTCACTAACGGTATATACTGAGACGTCTAACTTTGGTGTGTAAATTTTTTTCCGTAAAATTGATTTAAGGGGACTACTGGGCGGCGTAGCTAGAAAGTGGTGCTACCGGTCAAAAAAAGTCGGTTTAATTAAAGTTTGCTTAACTAAAAAAAAAAAAATGGTAAAACAACAGAACGTGTCTAGCTGAAATATTTCGTTTATAATCTACTACGAAAGATGACCATAAGTAAGGGTTTGGTCAAAATCGGTCCACTGGAATTACCACTTTATTGAACATAATTTTTTTTTTTTTTTTTACTTTTTTACCATTTTCTCAAAAACGGATCCAAAGATTTTCATTAATCTTCTAATATCAACTATACATAATACAAAGCTACAACTTTTATCTGAAACATTTTCCAGAACAATTATTCATTTAAGGGCGTTTTAGGTGGAGGAATGGGTTGTTTATGCTTACCTACAAAATGTTATATTAATTTATCCAAAAAGTGCAACTTCACTGACTGAGGATTTTTCAGTTAAAGTGCGACGTAATCGTGTAAAAAACAAGGGACGTATTTCATTGAATTTATTCTAAAGAACTATTTAACTATGAAACACATCGACGTATTACTTTCGCTGGAAACGTTTTTTCAAAAAAAAAAAAAATTCATATACAGGAGTTTTGGAGAAGGGAGATTTCTCAAAGGAAAATTCACTTTATTATACGATGGATTCATCCATTGATATAGCATTGAAACGACTAATCGTATAGTAAAAAGTATAATTGTGTAAACTAATTTATCAATTATAGCTACGTAGAATTAGAATGAAGCAGGGGGGGGGACTCAAACCCAGGCACTGCAGCCTCCCATTGAGGTTTATTGCACCAACCCCTCGTAACCTAGTAGAGGAAGCCCCCCTCCTCTTCAAGAGGTCCAGAACCTTCCCCACCAGTCCTTCTGGAGTACAATTTTCTCCGGTCTCATCGTGCCGAAGATCTTGTACCGCAATCTACCGATTGCAACGCAATTAAACAACAGGTGAGAGGCCGTCTCCTGCTCCTCCTCCTGACACAGTCTTCACAAGGACTCTACATCCACCAATCCCATCTTGTACAGATGTTTCTTGAACCTACCATGCCCAGTAAACAGGCTCGCTATCAGAGAAATCTGATACTTGCTTAGACCCAGGATGTCTCTGGTTCCGCTTCTACACAGCTCTGGCATAACCATTTTGCCGTGTTTTGCCCCAGTACTTAGCTGCCAGTAACGATTATGCTTTCTCCGAGTCCATTCTCTCAGAGACGCCCTTGCCATGCCTTTGGCTATTCCCAGGCACAATAGGGAATATTCGCTCCCTCCCTGGCCAGTTGATCGGCTATTTCGTTACCTTTAATCCCCTTATGCCCCGGCACCCATACTAGCCGAACTTTGTTGTACGGGGATAATACCTCCAGGGAGTCTCTGCACTCACTGTCCAGGAAAGAGGTAGTTCTGAATGCGTGAAGTGCATTCAGCGCAGCCTGGCTGTCCGAGAAGATGCATATCTCTCTATTCCTAGAGCCCATACACAAATTCTCTCCAGCACAGATCTTTATTGCATAAAGTTTAGCCTGGAAAACCGTGGACTATCCACCGAGGGGCCTCGCAATGCGTACCTCCGGCTTAACTCCATATATTCCGGCTCCAGTTCCGTAGGCCATTTTGGTTCCATCCGTGAACCAGGAACCCCCAGTTAGGCCCCGTTTTTCCCAACTTTTAGCCCGTTCCGAGCCTGACGTAAATATCACTTGGAAGGGGAGCTCAAAGTAGAATGTTGGACAGCACTCCTCCCCAGCCATCTTAAAGATAGGGTCACCTTCTGTGTTATGTCCAAATGTTTGGCTAGGGAGCTTCTTTGCGTCCACTAGCCATTCTTCATTAGTCTGTACGCACTAGCCCTCGCCTCCGCTTGTATCAAAAGATGCAGAGGAGGCAACCCCAGCAGTACCTTCAATGCAGTCGTTTGGGGCACTACAAAATGCCCCCGAAATCAGCAGGCTCGCCAGCCTTTGCACCCCAGAGAGGTTCTTCCTCGCAACTTACGTAAGTTGTAGTAAGAGAAAGTCGTGTGATTATTCACACCAGATTTTTTTTCTTTTTATGGTTAACGTTATTTATTGTAATTAAATACTGAAAAATTAAGATACTGCGCTTTGATTGAATTGTAATCCAAATATAAGATATTAGCAATAAAAATAATAATTAAACTGACAAAAATTTAAGATTTATTTTTTATATATTAAGATAAATTAATAAAAATAACTAGGTAATTATTACAATAAATTCCTAACATCTGAGAAAAAAAGGAAATAAAAAAGTTAAAGAGATAAAAACTTTCAAAGGAAGCATGAAAAGTCTATTTAAACATTCTTTTTTTTTCCAAAGATTAAAATAAAATTATTAAAGAACGAAAAATCTTGGAAAAAATTGGATAACGTTTGGAATTTTGCATGGCTCTTTAATTTTTATTTCATTTATGTCATTACTTCAATAAAAAAAAAAAAAAAAAAAAAAAAGCTTTGAAAAAATAGAATAATATACGATATCGTATTCTAGGAATAATTCTAAATCGGTTTGAAAATATATCTTTGCAAGAAGTCTTTTTAGAAGAATATATAAGTACGAAAAAAAATGTAGTTACAAAATGGGCGATTTTCTGTAAATTTGAAATTTTCTAGATTTACCCAAAATACAGACGTGTTGGGGATACACATTACCTACCCTGTAGGTAATAATGGAATGTTTACTTAAAGTCCAGAATACTACGCCAATAATAATTAACTAGCACAACAATATCTGAATTTTTTTATTTATTTATTTGCATCTGTACAATATATACACTGGCAAATATATATATATGATTATACAAATTGTATATGATTATATAAACTGTGACCTGAGCTAGGCTCAGCGCCACAACTGGGACATTCTTCCCGTGTATACCTGTTTCCCTTGGTACCTATCCTCTTGGAATTTACCAGTCCCCTCGATGCAAGCAACGGGGTCGTTTTACAAGAGAAGAATATCACCACCATGGAGAAACTCTTAGTGCAATACCTCTCCATGGCAGAAGTGCCGAACACAGGCACTCCCCCGCTTGACCCATTTAAGGGCAAGTTGAGATACGCTCAACTAGCGTGCAAAGGGATACCACATAGTGGTCACACTCCACTTCCAGAGTTTCTAGTTTTTTTCTAGCTATCTTAGTTTTCAATAAAAAGTCGTTATCCATATACCTTGGGACACCCTATATATATGTGGTGCAAGAAAATCGTTGCAGCCGTTTTTTTATTTTTGGAAAATATTGCAAAGAAATAAAAAATATGTTTATCCTACATGCCCAGGCTGAAAGGAGTAAAGGTGGCTTTGAGGAAAAGAGAAACAGAGTGGAGAGGGATAAACGAACTTGCCCCTAGGATCGAAGAAAATAGACTGCCCTCTATCTATAAAAGGCACCTCCTACACTGCTTAGACAATATCATGGAGAAATGATTATGCAGGCTCTGGTAAACCGCGCACACCCAGCAAATGTGCTTCCAGTTACGGGCTGGCACTGGGGTTTAATTTATATTAAGAGTCAATCCTCTCGCTCAATCATGACTTCGGTCATTGGAGTTATTGCTTAAAACACGAATAGGAAGCAATTGGCTTGGAAACTGGTGCTTGCAGCCGTAGTTCAGTATTTCAACTCTAACGAGCTAGCGTGACTGATCGTACGCCCGATGGATCTACAGATTCTATATACTGATTTGTGTCCATTGCCTCAATTACAGGGGTTTCAGTAACCCTGGTAAGTTACAGGCAACCCTGCAAGAGGAAAGGATCAGGATTGGATTAGGTGAGCTGAGGGATTCCCCAACCTGGAGAGCCAAAGGCTGATTGCACCCCGAAGGGTGGACGATGGTGACGCCACATATCCATGCCCTAACAAATGGGACAGCGTGATGGAAGAAACCAGCCTTCCTAGGCGATATTAACAGATTGGGAGAGAAGGATATCACGTGGCCAACACGCTTTAATCTCCGTGGAATATTTTCAGATTTGGATTTAAGATGTGGATAATGATTGAGCGACAGGATTTGGGTGGATCTCTAGGTTTTTGTGGAAATGGGTCTGGATAAGATCATTGACGAATAGAATGTTAAGGTCGTGATGGAGGGTTCAATTAGAAACATATTAGGGTGCATTAATGATTCGGCGAAGGACTTTGGATTGGAAAGATTGTATGGGTTGGAGGGTTTTGTGGTGCCCACAATTTTGCTCCATATATCCATATTGGTCTGAGTAGAGTTTTGTAAAGAAAGATTTTGTTATATATTGTCATCGGGTGAAGTGTCATCAGGACTTTGGTCCAAGAAGTCTCCTAAGTAGTCCGTAGCGTCTGTTTAGTTTTCTTTTCTTTTTTTAAATTTAACGCCACAAAATTCCGCAGAAATACATAATATCAATTTTTTTCTCAGAAAAATGTTACAAATACCAAAATACCCCCAGTGTACGTGTATATTAACACTTCATTTCAAATAAATTAAATACAAATAAATTAAAAAATTCGGATTGCGAAATAAAAAAAAAAAAAGGGTCATCGGATGGTATGATAATTAAGAAGTGGCGATAATGGCAGTATGGTAGAGCGGGGAAGGGTTAAATGGAAGCATCGGATTGGATGATTGGTTTAGGAGTGGTGGTTAAGGGTTTGGCTTAGGTGCTCATCGAAATCGATGATTGCTAGATCTATGTCCTAGAAATGTTTTATTTTAATGCTTTCGTTTTATTTATATATTAAATTTGACAGCCCCCCCTTGCAAAGTTACGGCATCTTCCCTAGAGGGCGCACGCTATAGTTTGGGAACCGCTGGTCTAGAACTTCTACCTAAGAATCATTTTTAGTTGTCGGTAGGGAATATTTATTTAATGTCTTTTGAGTCTTATGCGAGGTTTCCAAGTAAATCTTTTGTCGTTTACCTCCCAAAATTGACGACAATCATCGGAATTTGTTAATAATTGTGAGGAGGGGAAGTATTATTCATAGGTAGACACGCTGACATTTGCTTTCAAATTCAGCTTGATATCCCATTATTTTTTTTAAACCATCTTTCCAAAATTGTGAGATGATTTTTACAGTATGTTACTTTAAAGTAATCAAACAGTTGAACAAGGATTTCTTATTATTATATTTGTTTAAATAAGGTTTCACTGTCAATGACGAGTTTACATTCAACAACAGATATGAAATGATATAGGAAATAAACAAGTAATAGTATACTTACTTTGAATTGAAAGTTATTTTCTGCAACATAAGTACATTTCTAAGATGTGTACACAAATAAAAATAAAAGAGGTTAAAATGAAATAAGGAAAAAAGTCCTTCAAACTGCGTATATATATATATATGTACATATCGTATAAAAGGGAAATATGATATTCAACTCGCCGTCCCTCCTTCATATATGACAACATGAGTTTGGTAATATTTCATAGGGACAACAAAATTGTCCATTTTGATTTATTGTTATGAAACAATGCGCTTTTATTACAGAAAATGAAATGAAGATAAAAATAGTAATTTTGTTTTTCCATTTTCTTGAAATAAAATTATGATGGAATGAAAAATGGACAATTTGTAAAAAACTAAATATTAAGGATTAGGACGAATTAATTATTTTTTTTTTAAAGCAAGGAATTCATATCAGAAAAGCTTCCATTAAACCAAAATTATTTTTTTATTTATTATATTAGGTGTTTTTGTAAGGGTTCCTCAAGAGAAAAGAAATTTCACAATAGTGACGTGGCACCGAAAGACATGCACAGAGCTATTTCTGTCTTATATATGGGTATCTTTTTCCACTCCAATCGATTCTAACCAGGTTCTAATGTTTGGCCAAACAAGAAAAGCTTGAAACCAAAATTTAAGAACATATCAAGGAGCGTACATAAAAAATCATTTTCACACTCATTAAGTCAAGAGCCTACCACCAGAAGGGTTGTAGTTAATGATTAATTAACCCAGTTTAATGATTAATTAACTCTAGCCCTAACTAACCTGGTAGATAGCCCGAAAGGTACTAATTGCACAATGCTTTTAATTAAAAAAAAAAACTTGTAATTAAACAAAATTAAAAAAAGGAATATTCTGTTTTTATTATTTTTTTTACTAGTGTGATCGTGTATTCGAAGTATTGTGATCGTGTCAAATTTTCTAAATAGAGTTTTCACAGGATATATATCCATTTTGAGGTCCCCTGAGTCCAAAAAAAAAAATGGATTTTAGTTATTGCTCTGTATGTGTGTGTGAGGGACAGTATATCTCAAAAAGGACAAAAATCGCTGAATGTTCAAACTTAATATTTTCGTTAATGTGCCACAAAAAGACCACAAAATAAAAATTCGTTCAACCGGAAGTGCCACTTTATTTAATTTGTTTGTTTTTTTTTAGTTTTTGTGATCTTCTCGAAAACGGCTATAACGATTTTCTTTAAGCTAGAAATATCAATTACACATATAAAGAGCTACAACTTTTAT
The DNA here is from genome assembly GCA_011037195.1 of Triatoma infestans. Lineage (NCBI taxonomy): Eukaryota > Metazoa > Arthropoda > Insecta > Hemiptera > Reduviidae > Triatoma > Triatoma infestans. Next base: position 64,728 of record JAAEAF010000678.1, on the reverse strand, counting down.
TTGAAACATTTCTCTGGAAAAATTCATTTAAGGGCACTTTTGGGGAAGAGTATGGTGTGAGGTTTCCCTCTAATGTGCTATTTCAGTTTATTACATAATTCTATCATCAAAATAATATTAATTATAATTAAATATGTTGTTGAAATTCCAAGTTCAAAAAAAAATCGGGTGACTAGAAGTGCGTTTTTACTAAAAAGTATTTTTCAGTTTTCTGCTATTTTCTCTAAAATGGCTGCAAACGATTTTCTTTAAACCAAGTATGTAAACTACACAAACAATGAGCTACAACTTTTATTTGAAATATTTCTTCGGGTAAAGTCATTTAAGGCAGTTTTTGGCGAAGAGGGAGGGTTATGTATTCCTCTTAAGTGCTATCTTAGTTGATTATACAATTCTGTCATCCAATGAAAATTAATTAGAAATAAATAGATGGCCAAAATTCCGAGTTTCAAGAAAATTTGTAAACCGGAAGTACTCTTTTACTGCACAGTTCTTTCATTTTTCACGATTTTTCTCCCTAAAATCACCGACAAATTTCATTAAATTTTGGTATTATTTACTATAAAATTGGTCAATTAGAATTGAAACTAGTTGTTGTGGTGGTTGGTTCCGCAGAACTGAAAGCATCACAGACATTTTCCGTGGTGGCCTGCTTCATTTTGTGGTCTCATCGACCGGTTTCGGGATGCGGCGTTCGCTCATCTTTACGATGCGTTTGTCCGACAGTGTGATAACACAAACTTGCACAGAGCAAATTCAATTTATACACTGACTGGTCTTTTTAATTGCATTTTAAAACTAAACTCTTAAACTAGGTCAAAGGGAGGTATGGTAGCTGGGTGGGAAAGGAACACGTGTCTGAATTGTTAAAGGGCAAATTTTTTTTTAAATGGAAACAACACGTGGGGGGGTCTAATTTTTAAACTCTGTTGTTGGAGAGAGCTTCACTTGACAATTAAATAATCAGAGAATTTGAACTTTCTACGATTTTTCATTTTTGAGCTAAGCTGTTCATATAGCTCACAGATCATTTTGCTAAAAACCTGAGGACCTCAGGGACTCCTCAGAGGAACGTGTATTTCAGGGAGAAAATTCGGCACGATTACAATACTTAGCCTTACTAGGGGGCAAGAGAAAGTTAAAATGTATTACTACCTAATCATTCTAAGAAACCATTAAAGAAGCATGGTACTATATTTTTTTTAGCTCTAGACTAATAATTCTGGAAAAACTGTAATTGGCTCACACAGAATATGCATCATTATTATTCGCAGAAGGGGAGGGCAAACCCTACGCTATCCAAAGCCTCCCAGGGCCCATATAGCTACCCCTAAAGAATAACAACCACTGGGACTAGAATGAAAATCCAGGCCCAGGTTTTAACCATCTAAGTTTCACCACAGACCGAACAAATCGGACCAAAACCTTAAAAGGACACAGCTTAAGATCCTCTACCGATATCCTACTCCGGCCGAAGGTCCTAAACCTAATCTCCTCACAACCCAAACTCGTCATCAGATGCATGGGTGTTTCCTCCTCAGTCTCACAAACTCTACAAAAGGGGTCAGGCACGAGTCCCATTACATAGAGATGTCTCTTTAAGCCACAATGCCCAGTGAGGAATCCAACCAGTGCCTGAGGGAGGTCCGTGAAAGACATCGGACCCCGCTACTCAAAGCTCCGTCCGGGCCCCCAATGAGCATTTTAGACTGCCGACAACCCACTGCACTCATGCATAAGGATGAGTGGTGTGAAGTCATCCACGTCTGAAAGCCCAGAAGACTCACCAACAGCAGGCTCTGGACCAATGAAAGGGAGAGAGGCACCTAATTTGGCAAACCTATCGACCTCCTCATTCCCAAAGATTCCCATATGACCTGGAACCCAGACCAGAAGCACATCCTTTAATGAAGAAAGATCTTCCAGTCTTTTAGAATATTCCAACACCAATCTGGAAGTGAAGACACATGAATTAAGCGCCTTCAATGCAGCTTGGCTGCCCAAGCAGATACAAACACCTTTTAAATTAGTGTTACGCACCCTCTCATCCAAAATACAGCAAAGAATTGCATAAACATCAGCCTGGAAAACGGTGACCCACTCACCAAGAGGCGCTACCAAATGATCTCCCGTCTCAAAATAGTCGGCAGCCCCAGACCTACCAAACAGAGTATGCATAAATGGTAATAAAGTTATTGCGTGATTGATCAATTCAAAGAGTAAGAATTTCAATAAGTATAATATTCAACATTCAATTTTTTTTTTTTTTTCAACAACTTAATGAATTTTGGGACAACATAATACATTAAATGTAACCATATTATTTGGCAACACATGCGCCATGATGACACTGAAATTGCTATTGTAAGTTGTTTGCCATTTTATATATATCTATATAATATTATAAAGGAAAAAGATGGGATGGCTGATGGATATCCTAATTGAATTCAGCGCTCTCCCTAGGCTGCTGTGGGATAGAAAAGAGAGACCTTGTAGATAAAGCGACCACCAACCAACCTACCCAACTGTATTACGACAAATAAATTTGATTCTCCTTTCCTATCTTATATTTGTAGCTAGTGTCCTTCTTAATCTATCGCTGGCCTATTTTTCTGGCCCGGTAATTTGTTTCTATTTACTTTTTCTTACTGCTAGAAGAGGAAATAATGCGATTGAGAATTGAGTTTATTTTTTTTCGACGTATACATTTTTGAAGTTCACTATTTTGGTTTTTTTCCTCTTAATAGTCACCTAATTGAAAGGGATTTTATTACCAATAACTACTGGTGTGCAACGCTCACATGACCTACTCTACTAAATGCACTAATTACAATTAAAATATGTAAACAACGTGAAATTTAAATACAATGTTTCCTTAAAAAAAAAAACACTCACACAACATTCTGTTACTCCAGTTTTCAAAATTGTAATTGATAAATTTTGTATACTAAATTTGATGAAATTTGTTGGAGTTTGTCGAAAATTGAAAAAAAAAAAGTTCAGTAAAACCGCACTTCCGGTTTACTTATTTTCATGAAACTCGAGAATTTTGACCATCAATTTATTTCTAATTAATTTTGTGTTGGATGGTAGAATTGTATAATCAATTACGATAGCACTTTAGAGGAATACCTTAACCCAACCCCTCCCCAACAAAAGTGCCCTTGAATGAATTTTTCCAGAGAAATGTTTTAAATAAAAAGTTGTAGAACTTTGTATGTGATGTTGATATACCAAGTTTGAAGAAAATTGTCAGAGCCATTTTTGTGGAAATTGCAAGAAAATAAAAAAAAAATACCAAAAGACTGACAAACATATTTTAGTAAAAACGCACTTCCGGTCAACCGATTTGTTTTTTTTTTTCAAACTCGGAATTTCAACAACACATTTAATTCTAATTAATTATTACTTGCATGATAGAATTGTATAGTAAACTGAAATAGCACTTCAGGGGACAACCCACCATCCCCTCCCCTAAAAGTGCCCTTAAATGCATTTTCCCGAAGAAATGTTACAAATAAAAATTGTAGTTCCTTGTATGTGTAGTTGATATGTCAAGTTTGAAGAAAATCTGTGGAGCCATTTTTGAGAAAATTGCAAAAAAGTGAAAAAAAAACTATTCAGTAAAGTGATACTTCCGGTAGAGGAATTTTGACCGCTGGCCTAATGTCGGATTCGATGGTAATACCCAAACGGAATATCAAGTTTGAACTTTCTACGGTTTTTCGTTTTTGAGCTATGCTGTTCACATACATATATCCTCTTACTAGGAGAAAGAGAAAGTAAAAAATATAGTGGATGTGAAGATATGTGTTGTTCTCTGCATATCGGCAGGTAGAAGAATATGATTACATTGTACTAAAGAAGACAGTGCTTTCAACAAACCTAAATAATTTTGAAATCTAATTTCTCATATTCTCTAGAACTTAGCCCACTATTTTTTCCAAACTTGTATACAATCTATGTACCTGCTACATGATAAATGCTTATCATTCCCATTTTATATATTTGCCCAGGAAAATTTTATTTTTTTGAAGATTTGTAGTAGATATAGATTGTTGTAGGGGATCATTCCACTGCGACCTGCAAGATCTATTGTGCCCCCCCCCCGAGCTTTCTCAGTGCACTACCGGCCTCCTAGCAGTGTTCTCTTGCTACAAACAACACTGCTCATCACCGGCCAGTGAGTTGTAGAGGCTCCTAGGAAGAGAAACTCTAAGGGCAGCATGCTGGATTCGACCCCGGGACCTCCGCGTTGCTAGTATAATGGAGTTGTAGAGGAAAGAAATTAGGTTTGATTGAATGAACGAGATATGAAGACACTGTTATAATGTAGCTATAAGTTTACACTAACTGCACTGGACTTTATAATGAAACTGATAGAATAAAAGGTGGGAGTAGAGATATGACACGATGCGATGTATGGTTGAATCTGATAGATATCCTCTAGATAGATTCTCACTGGCTTATATACACAGGTTCTCCCACTCTAGTCTGCCTATGTCAGAGAGAGCCTCTCTTCTCTCTGCTGGATGCCATTACACTAGTCTAGCGCGCTACCACTGAGCTAATCCGTTCTTTCTCCCTTGGCTTACGCCAATTAACTAGGGACGGAGAGACCCTAGTATGTGCACTGTGTTTGTCCTTGTCTGTAAAGTGTAGATTGCATGTATTTTAAGTTATTGTGTACTGTTCTGACGAAGTGCATGGAGTACTGAGCTGTGGTAACCCATGGGGTGGCTACTCCCTAAATTACTGCATGCAACAGATACCCCTTGTGGGCTAAGATTTACAGTAGCTGCAATCTCAAGTAATATAAAGACTTGCCCAGTGTAAATTTAGTTGATTAAGTGTTTTTGCTAAAGGTACATTGTTAATTTTAAAAAGCGAAAGCCAACATGTTTTCCCCCCACCCAGGTATCAACGAACCCCCTCTTAACCCAGTTAGGTCCTAACAAAAACACTTTTTAAAACCAGTGAGTCAACTAAATTTTCTCTGTACAACTCTATGTTTTGACGAAAAATATCCTGATGACAGGCGAACGCCCGAAACCCGGTCGATGACCACAAAAAAGAAGCTGGCTATTATGGAAAATATCTCTGATGCTTTCCAGCTCTGAGGAACCAACCACAATAGGCTATATTAATTTACTTAATGTATAATTCTAATCATCTAAATAATAAATAATTAAAATTAAATATTTTGCTAAAATCGTGCTTCAAGAACCAAATTGATTGACCCGACTTTATTGAATAGTGCGACATTTTTCTCCGTTATAAACATCGCGACACGTTTCATAATTGTAATTGCAGCACTAACTACGGATAGACCTATCCATTTTTTTTTTTATGGAAACTTCGAGAAAACTCATTTAAGGTTTAATTTTTTTTGGAGGAAAGTAAGATTATGATTGTCTCCAGGAAGTAATTTTATAATCTCTGGTATTTTATCCATAGTAGCATGCATATTCATTTTGTTCCTGACCGGTTTCGGATTTTCATTCATCGTCAGAGCAAATTCACGAAGTTCGTGTTAGAGAGTTCATTTCAACGTAATGTTTCTGTTACACTCACATTTGTTGGTTTGTTGGTTGCATCCAGTATTGCGGACACATCCACATATTCAATAATTTTTATTAAGTTCAGTTTCTCCCACTTGCTAATTAAATTGAAGGCAACTAAAAAAACATCTAATAAAGGTAAGTCCACACCGGTAGACAAAATCGTGGAACTGTCTATAGACATTCGAGAATATTATCCATAGACTGTTGGGAACAAGTTGTAAAACAATTTGTAGACTTAGTCACGCGTCCAACACCTATATACAATGTCTCGGGTTAGTATTAGAACCATTCTACGTAATGGCCAAAGACATTGCTGCTTGTGGGTTGCTTCGTTATTATTGTTGAAAGTAAAAACAGAAAAAGAAGACGTTGGTGGACACGGCAGTTTTTATTGGAGGGATAAATTGGGATTGGAAGATGCCATAGAATTCTGGAATTTCACACGGTTGACTGAAGGGTCAAAATCTCTGTTAGGGGGGGGGGGTGATCTCTTTATAAAAATGTCTTACTTTATTTTTAAAGCAACATATCAAAAGTTATTAATATTAATCTTGGCAAAACTCTTACAATGTTGAAAAATTATTACAGTTTGAACGACTGCCAAGTTTAATGATTTAATTACCTTTTTTTTAATATATTATTTTAACAATAAAATCCAGATCTACTTTCAAAACATGCTATTATCAAATTAGATAATTTTAAAAACTGATAAAATGATAAAAATTCTATTTAATAAAAATAATAATAATAATAATAAAACCTAAAAAATTAATTATTTCCTTCTTTCTAAAAAGTCTCTCTAGAAAAAAATAAGTTTTTTCAAAGAAGATGAATTGGTTACGCCGTAACATAATACGTATATATTATGTATCTTACTGACTTTTCCTATTGCTTGATATACTTTCACACAAACTTTAGTGAAAGGGTTTCATCATGGCTAACTATTAAAGATTAAAATTTAGTACCTTTTCCTTCTATAGTAAAATGTATGGTTCCTCATTAAGGAAAAATAAAGATTAATTCGATTTTTTTTTTCTTAGATGTTATTTAAAGTGACAGGTTTTCTTTGGGAGAATGTGAAGTGGAAAAGGGAAGAAATATTAGAAAAGAAAAAAAGTGAAATTGTAAAACTCTCGCGATTAACTCTCCCGATGTAATGACATAGCAATGTCAAAGCCTTCACAAAATATAACAAAAGGAAAGAATAATTTATAACTAGTGGCCCCACAGCCGGCCGCTGCCTTTTCAATACAAAGGTATCAAAGACAAGCACCGATAAAGCCCTGTCTATTGAACAGAAGCCACCTGGTCTTTGAAAGTCGCCGATGGGCGACCAAATCTGGCCACTGACCTGAATCACTGGTCGCCGACCTAACCAAGGTCGCACGCTACTAGAGATGTCTTAGTGTGAGAACTTACTTACACACTTGACAGTGTGTGAGTAAGACTAATATAAACTTCGCTCCACTGGAAGAGGGGATCATTATATCATTCATCATTATACGAGTAGCCACATCATTATATCAGTATCATTTTACAGCAGCAGTTATACTTGAGTTCCGAGCGCGTCCCTATACAAGGTTTTACTTATAATTATTTTCATAGTTGTGCATATTAGTTTATTTATTTATAATCATTTTAAATTATTTGTTATTTAACTCTTAAAATTATTTATTTACTTTTATCAAATCATATTAATTGTAGTTACCATTAGGCTCATTCAAATTATTGTTAAAATATATTCTATTTTTATAAATTCAGTGTTAGTAATTCAAGCAATAACTCTCTAAACTAACTTCCGCCTAATAAATCCCTCTTCAAGACATCTAACTTCATACCTCAGGAATCACGACAATTGATTCCACTACACCAACAATTCACAAATTAATTTTTTTATAAATTTTATACAAACAATGAATTTTTTTCAGCAAATTTTACTATCACGAAGCAGTTTAACCATACAGTTTTTCTAGAAGTCTTTTGAGAATTTGTTTAGATTTCTTGAATTTAGAAAAGCTTCTAATTGTAATTCTAGTTTCAGGGTAGGGCCTCTCATGAAGCACATAGGCAAAAAACAAAAACATGATACATCGTGCACTGCCGTTTCATCTTACATCACGCTCTCGTATCAATGATAAACGCCAGGATTAAAGCAAGAGACAATATCAATCCTTTAGTGCCAGTGTTCTTGCCCCATACCTTAAAAATCGGCTTTGAGCAAAGACCACACCTAGAAGTGCATTCAAGAAGGTTATGGTGTTTCATACCTTCTTGACACACTTTCTACAAAGTGCATCATCCATATGACCCTCATGGTGTGAGTGTTTTCTAACCAGGCCATGCCCAGGAACAGGCAGTGGATCTTCCTTAGCTCCGTTCTTCTCTGTACTGAGGAGATCCAATGCGCGAGAGTTTACTAGGCCCTCAGGAATAACTTGAAGTGTCTCTGCCTCGTAACATTCTCCAATAAAGAGCGTGCCTTGAGCAGAAGAATTCAGGTAATATAAGTGTTAGAGTATAGAGCCAGAATTAAACATGTCTTTGAGCTCATTATTTAAGTAAAGCTTAGTGAATATAGTTAAATAGGGAGCTCAAAGGCATATATCTGCTAAGGAACTCCCTATTATACTATATCTTTTGAATTTATTCAGGTTTTTTTTTTTTTACAAACTGTCACAATCATTTCTCCATATACTGATCCTCTCTTTTGCTCATGGTTAGTTCAATCCTATTTTAATTTCTTGCCGCTATTGTTTCATAAGTAATGACTAAAAATAAGTGTTAACATATTACGCAGATTTTATACTATAATCAAGTTAAGCCGTAAAATCTTATACAAAGATACCAACAAAACCAGATAGATTATATGGATCTATTCTCATTATTTTGGCAAAAAATGACCAAAAAAAAAAAAACACGACACAAAAGACTGTTCAATAATGTCTGATTTTCTTCTCTTAAAACTCTTGACAAAGAGTTCCTAAAAAAACGTCTATTTTATTAACGGCTCATCAGATCCTTTTGGCCGTGAAAGAACACAAACCACAGTTTTATTTCCAAATCTAAGAGCCGACAGACTATCAAAATTCCTCAAGAAAAAATAGGTCTGAATACTCCCTGGTATTTATCCAGAGTCCCCCCCCCCCCAGGGAAAATTGTTTCAAATAAATCTTTCATATTTAATGCGCATATTTAATTCTTTAATTGCTAGCGTGTTATTATACTCGGCAGAAATCTGGGGCATAAACTATGCTAACTTCGCAGAAAGGGTGCAGATTAGATTCTTGAAAAATCTCTTACATTTACCCCGTAATACTCCTGACTGTTTCGTGAGATTGGAAACGGGTCAATTGCACTTAAAATCAAAAATTTTCAAACGAATGTTGCGATTCTGGCAAAAAATCCTTAATCTGCCAGCTGATAACATAGTTAAATGTTGTTATAATGCGCTTATTAGACATAGTGGCGGCTCTAGTGTTCCTTATAACTGGGCCTTAGAATTAAAGAGCAGTCTCCTTTCAATAGGAGCCGAGGATGTATGGATTGCCCAAAATTCAGCTACTTTAAAATCCAAAATAAACTCCTTAGTCATCTCCTTCAATAACAACCTGCTGAGCCACGATGTGGAATCTGCCATCGCCTCTTCATTTAATCTTTATTACAAACATATTTCTGCTCTGGGCTTAGGTGAGTCTTATATAAGATACAATTATTATCTTCATGCGATCAGATTAATCTCGCAATTGCGCTTGATGAGTAAAAAGCATATTAGGTTATCGCTAAATGGTTTGTTTTATAAGTTCAATCCCCAGGACTTTTGTCCCCTTTGTAACAGCCAAGAAAGCGACGATATCCTGCACTTCCTAGTTAGTTGCCCAATATTAAGTACATGTAGGAAAAATTATATTGTAAATTATTTTAATGATTCTGATGACCAGTCCGATAAACTTCAGTGCCTACTTACAATTAATTCTATATCACAATTAAAAAACATTTATTTTTTTGTAATAAGCTCTCTAAAAATGAGGTCTTTGGTGTTGAATGATTAATATTCATTCTGTAAGATCACCAATAAATAAATACATATTCACTATGTTTAGCATATATATATATTATGTACCTCCACATTGTATCTGTTTTCATTATTTCTCTAAATTTCTTTTTCTTTTTCTGGATATTTTCTGTTCTCTTTGAATTATTTTGTGTAATGCCGTTCTTATTACCAGTAGCAAGATATTTTGGAGAATTTTTAATTTTATTTATATAAGTGAAACTTTTTATTTTAGTTTTAAAAATGTTTTCATTTTGACTGTATTTTTTTCTTTTTTATCTTTCTGAACTTACTTTATATTATCTGTAGTTCTAATATATTCGTTATTGTATTGTATTTACAGCAACTCCTGCTACAATCTGTATGATTATAAGCAAAATAAAATAAATAAATAAAAAAAATAAATATTAATAAAGTTAGTATTTATATAATAGGTTTGAGAAGGAGAGAAGTTGGGTTAGATAGATAAATAAACTAGAAGTAAAGCTGGAGACACTTTATAATAGAAAAGTAGCACAAACTGCCTGGACTTTACACTAAAATATATAATGGTAGTGAGAGGTAAAGAGAAAGGTTGATGACGCGTTGTGACTGCTGTATGAACTCTGCTGCAAGACTGTCGGTAGACTCCCTCCTATGGCTGACACAGCTGTATTTAAACAGTTTCTCCCACTCTAGTCTGCCTAAACTGAGTGTTCCTGTCTCTCTCTCTCTCTCTCTCTCTCACTCTCCCTCTCTCTCTCTGGTTTGGATCCCTCTCTTCGGATCCAATGTATAGTTGAAAAAAAAATCACTCGAATAATTTTTGAGACAATTGCGAAAAACTGGAAAAAATCTAAGTAATGTCGCACTATAGATTGACGAAATATGGTCCGAATATGGTATATAAAATGAAATATCCTGCGATTTTAAGTTTGGAGATTTTGGTATTTACATCTATATATATAAAATTTCAGTATCCGTATGTTTGTGGCCCTCAAAACTCGAAAAGTAGTCGATGGATTGACTTGAAATTTTTACACAACGTTGCATTTCTATATAAGAGTGTTTATATTTACTTGTTACTCCGAAGTTCTCACGGAAACAGGATATTCCGAGCGTTTCGCGAAGTTGGCAGAAATAGACAGACGCAGACGCGTTGCAATGGTGGCGCGCCCTCGCCCGAAGATATTCTGCACAGAATACATCAAGAAACACATGATCATGGCTTGGATTTCAGAAGAAATGTACAATGAAGCGCTAATCTTCATTGAGGATCTTTGTCTTGCAATGTGTGGCGATTTAAAAGAAGAATTAGTAGACAAGCAGTATTCCAAAGCATCGAAACAAATTATCAAGATCACGCATGGTTAAGCGGAGGAGTCATTCTAGCGGCTAAAAATGTCGACGAACTCGATATGAACAACATTATTCTAAACAGAATCGCTGATGAAACAGTGACATACAAATCCACGATGACTCCGTGATCGACCAAAGTGAAGTAGTGAATTTTCCAACGGGAATTTCTTAATTTACTCGATTACCGGCTTACCGCCACATCTAAATTTGAAAATTGGAGTGCCAATTATATTACTCCGAAATATCTATCAGGCAAAGTTAAAGCAATGGTACGTAATTAGTAGTTAAAAAATTGATGAATAATCTAATTGAAACAACAATTCTTACTGGTACTCATAAAGGTTATGACGTACTTCTTCCATGAATACCACTCATTCCGACAGATATGGCGTTCGAGTACAAACGAGGACAATTTGCAGTTTGAATTTAGAAAACGAATGCTTCTCTCATGGGCTAATGTCGTATGCTCCAGAGTCGGTGAACCATCTGATCTTTATGTTTATGTAGAAAACGAACAAACAAAAAATGTAGTCCATTCACTAGCTTTACAATAAAAAAAGACTTTCAGTTAAAAACACTTTTTCTTTCTCTCCTTTCAGATTACAGCAACGCAAAGTAGGATATTAAATTGAATGATGTGTTTTCTTGCTGAATCTATGTTATCTATTATACTTCTATTTACTTCCCTAATAATTAAAATCAGGGAAGGGATTAGCTCAGTGGTTAGCGTGTTGGACTCCTACGCGGAGGTACCGGGTTCGAGTCCACTGCTTACTCCTTAGATTTTTTCTTCCTAGGAGCCTCTACAGCTCACTGTTCGGTGATGGACAGTAATTGTCTGGTAGCGAGAGAACTCTGTCCGGAGGCCGGCAGTGCACTGAGAAGGCTCCGGGCGTTTGACCATAGATGTTGATGCGCCTTAAATTAAAAAAAAAAAAAAAAAATTAAAATCAGACTGTGTCACAGCTAAGCATGGCCGGGTTTAGCTGGTATACATATAAATACGGATACACACATTTAGACCTTTCGAAAAAACACCTTTTTATTTCTTGGGTCTTATGAATTTATTTTTTTCCAGTGTCAAATCCAATTTTGAAACTTTGTCACAATCATATTACTTCCTCTTAGCACAATAAGTCAAAGTAATAATGATGTTTAGAACTAATAAAAAAAATAAAAAAAATTACAAATAAATTACTATTTAATAAAAATCTTAAACTTAATATTAATATATTAAGTTATTTAGAGATAAATAGTAGGCTGGTTTAATGTAATGGTTTTCTCAAATTCCATGATAAATGAAAAATCATAATTCATTAGATTTACTGCAAATAAAATTAAGATTTCAATTATCGATAATCCATGAATAATAGCTTATTATTTAATAATAAAACCTAATGCCAAAGAATATTAGTAATAATCAAGTAAAATATTCGTTTTATGGTGAAATGAAATAATAACAAATGTAAAATGAAATTTCCACAACACTGCAATATGAGATAAAATCCTAAAATTATTTTATAATTAAAACTGTAAGTGCATTTTGTAGATCAACACAATTATTGTAAGCTTTTAAAAACAACATTAAACTTAATTAAATTTGTTAATAAATAGTATAGTTTAAAATACCAGAATAAATGCAAACATTTGAAATTTTTAATTAAGAGAAATTGGTTAATATTTCCAGATGTTTTTTTAGCTGGATAATTAATTATAACACACAAAGACATGTGAGTTGCAAAGAATTAGTACATACTGAGGGGGATTGTGTGATTAATTCTGAGACAACTCAGAATAATAATAACATTAATAATTGTGTATTGTGTGTTTCATTAAAGAAAGTATCATTAATGAAAAATGTAATTGTGGAAAACAAAGTGATAGTGGATTCTATTTCCAAATTATAAAGCAGCTTCTTCTACGTATTTCTATAACTTCAGTATGGATTACAAGGAACATCTTCAACTGGTAGAAATCACAGTTTTATACAGACGAAATTTTGGAGACCAGTTGTACACTTTTGAGTGGGTTCAAGGAGCTCGTTGTACTGTGACCTATACGGTTTATTGTGCTATACCTCTCGATGCCGTAAGCTAGCGTATAACACCCATTTAGGTGCCATTGGCGAACCTCTCCCCTACAGCAACCCCACAAGGTTAAGATCCTCAAGGAATCTTAATATCCAGGAGGGCTCTAGGAAGGGTATATTCCCCTCCTCTTTCTGGTAACTACCCAAGTTCCTGAATCTTCTCGATGGCAGCATCGCAGTCCATTAGGAGGTGTATTGGAGTTTCCTCCATTTCCTCACAGAATTTGCACATGCTGTCACTCTCCAAGCCCAGTTTCGCCAGATGTTCTATGAGTCTAATGTCCCGTAAGATATGGAGCTTATTCTTGGTCGATGCATGCTTCTGACTCCCTGATGTATAATTCTCCAAGTATATCTTTGCCTGCCTCAGTCCTGGGAGGGAGTACCAGAGTTAAGACCTTCTTTTTTTCCTCCTCCTACTTGATTTCCTCTAGGATAGACTGGTTGCTGACCCCCACAAAATGGTTTAGGCCCAATTAGTGGAGATGCAGCACTTTTCCCTGCCACAGAATCGGGCATCTCATTCCCTTCAATGCCCTGGCCCTCAAAAAACGGTGATTTTGTTCCTAGGTCATTAAGCTTACCTTAGACATTCCTAAACCATTTTAGAGCTTATAACATGGGAGTTCGGAGCTCTAATTACTGCCGGACTATTGGAAAGAATTACAATCTCCTAATTCCTATATCCCCTGCCAGGTTAAACTGAACGCATCTTGCGTATATTTCCGCCTGGAAGATGCTGGGAAACTTACCCATGGGTTCTGAGTGTTCGGTTGTTGGCCGAAACACTCTCGCTCTTGTACCCTTGAGGGTACCACTTGCAAAATTAATATTTTCCAAAACGGGTAACTTCTTTTCTCCGTTTGCAAATTGCTAAAAAATCTTTAATCAGCTTGAGAACCAACCGGAAAAATCACTTTCCCTAGACCGATGAGGCAGTAGCTGTAATTGTCATAATCTCCCCATTTAAATTATTAAGAGCAAAGCCTACAGCGTTCATGTCTTTCAAAAAGGATTCAATACTGCCCGCCATTACCTGAGCTGTTACAAAGAACTGCTCCCTCTAGGCAATATTCCCTCGTCACAGACAACATTGCTCATCACCGGGCAGTAAGCAGCGAGACTCACAGAAAGAGAAAAGCTAAGGGCAGCCTGCTGGACTGAAACCCGGGACGCGCACGTGAGAGTCCAGCGCGCTACCACTGAGCTAATTTTTGAATATATAATATCATGTCTTGTAGATGTGAAGACTTGTAACTACTTTACTTGCAAGCTTCTTCGTTTGCTGTCGTTCTGAATCCCAGCATTACCTGCATTTCGAGAATATGTTTCAGCCAAGGTTAGTTTCATTGTTTTGTTTTTTTTTTACTTAGGTGTCTTTGACGAGACACCCATATTGTCAGATACCTTTGCATACTTTGAAGTACTATACTTAATAAATTATCTATATATATCTATAATAAAAATACTGTAACTATATAGATTAGGGAGGAAGATTAGGCGATTAAACAAATCGCCTGCCCTTAGAATAAGTTTGGGGGCTCTGGAATCCACGCCTATTAATGCACTGTTAGTCAAAGCTGGAGACTAATTGATTGAAATCTGAGCTACCTTTGTGGTAAATAATATAACCGAGTCCAAACGAATCTCTAACAGAATTCTTCAAATTGAAACCCTTTCTATAATTAATGAAAATTATAGAGATCATTATAAGATATATACAGATGCCTCCTCAAAAAATAACATAGGAATTGGTATTTAGGACCCACAAAGACACTTGTCAATTAGTGGCCCAGTTAATACCTCAAAGTCCATAAATAGTTTTTTGTTTTTTTTATCAAAGCACATTATAGGGCGTACCTGAGCTCGTGCTCAACCCAGCCCGCAAACTATTCATCCATCGCAATCGACTTTACTATAAACAGAATTGTTTCTATATAATTTACATAATCACTAAATAAACGAGGGATGGGCACTCAAAAGTGCACATAAGCGAACATAACAACTAATGCATCCTAGACTAACTACAATATAACCTATTACACATACAAACCTCACACAGTCAATAAATACAGTCATACCTACACATCCATACAAGACTAACCTAAGGAACCTGTCAGTACTCGATATTCCTGAGAGGTCATCTAAAATTCTACAGCTACCCGAATCTAACGCACACAGACTACAGACAAGCAATAAATTACTATCACACAAAACATTTACTCCGCCTACCCAAGGGAAAGACCCCAGGACATACGCCGCGACAGAGCAGATTCCGCAAACATTTTGAAGGCATTATATGCCGCCTCATTTTCAAGAAGCAAGGGCAGAGTGTCATTGCTAAGGTTAACATGAAATCCAATTCCTCGCCACAAGTTTGTGCGGAGATCTTCATAGAGCTCACAGTCTAAAACTATGTGTTCAGCGGTCTCCTCTTCGCCACAGCGACATCGACCCTCACTCACTAGCCCCATTCTAAACCACTTGTCATTTATCTGCCCATGCCCGGTTACAAGTCTGGAGACAGCATATGAAAAATCCGTTGGGACTATTCTATGACCAGCCGTCGCGTCCGGAAGATACCTATAGGTTGTCCTTCCCTTCGCAGAACTCGCCCAGCGGGCTTTCCACATGTCCAAAAGATCCTGTTTTATTTTTGCTGTCCTACTATTTCTCAGCCAAATCATATAATCATTGCTAGCGTCCACCTCTGGGAAAGGTTCCACAGTTATTCCACCCAGGCTCACCGTTTCACCTTTTCTCAAGAAATATTTTAAGGCCATAACTAGTGCCGAACTTCTAGCCATTTTTCACTGCAATTAAATATGCCCAAAATGTAAAAGCGAACAACATTGTAGTGTTTACAGACTCTAGAGCCAGCTGTGCAATGCTAGAGAAAGGGTGCTTGGGGAAAACTAAAAACTACCTAGTGTACGAAATTTTCATTGTTCTTCTAAAAAATTACACTCGGTAGAATACTCATCTTTTTGCTTAGAATATTAACCTAAACAGATGGAAAAATTATACAAAAAAGTCGATAATATTTCAAGTCAAGGATTAGGCCAAGCGCAAAATCGTTAACTAT
The DNA here is from genome assembly GCA_011037195.1 of Triatoma infestans. Lineage (NCBI taxonomy): Eukaryota > Metazoa > Arthropoda > Insecta > Hemiptera > Reduviidae > Triatoma > Triatoma infestans. The sequence goes on along the minus strand of JAAEAF010000678.1, from coordinate 48,601 downwards.
AAGAATCTCAAGATCAACATATTCTGTTATCTTTGTGACTTTGCCGATTATTATTTATGCTAAATCCCCAACGATATGTTCTCTTTTCGCTGAAAATGCTACAGATTTATAGATAAAGAGCTACTTTCATAGCATAAGGTTCTATAAAGACTTAATGGATGGTAATCCCCACTATTCCTTCACTAAAGCTCAATAATTGTAACAATTAAGTAAGAGTAATCCATAGAGTTATTACCGTAATTATTTTATAATAAACGTTTCCATTGGTACAACTAAAGTGATAGTAAGGAAAAGGCATGGGATTACGAAGTTGGAGAAGATAGCAAACAATAATCCTAAACATTTCCATCACTTATTATCATCGTTCAAGAGGAAGTCAAGAGGCGCCACCATTTCAATTTGGCGACTTCGAACGACTTTGAAGAAGATTATGTAGGAATATTGTTAGAATGGAAGGATTATAGATAAGGTTCTTGGAATTTATTGAAGTGAACTTTGGTCATTGGTAGTATTGAGTTAGGATTATTGGAGACGGTTTTTGGTTGGGGTAAATAATAGGATGTATTAACCAATTGTGTTCTTTCATTCTCTAGATTCATGAGAGCCCAAACAAGTTGTATTTATTCTTTGTTTTCTTTCTATATACACGTATCAAAAGTTAACTTATCGGAGAATTGCTTCACTATATTGTTCATATAAATACTCGCAAAAATTGGGCAACGCCACTGATGAAGGGAATTGAATGAAAATTAGTGTCAATGTAAAAAAAATCTGTGAGAAACACACACAGTACTTTTTCTTACTGCGTAGTTGATAATTTTCTTTAACCTTGAAATGTTATTAATCTGCCCTAACATAAAGATGGAGATATTGTAGGTATATTACTTACCTAGGGCATGCATCTTCTCGGACAGCCAGGCTGCGCTGAATGCACTTCGGGTATTCAGAATTATCTCCTCCCTGGTCAGGGAGTGTAGAGACTCCCTGGAGGCGTTATGCCGGCACAACAAGGTTCGGCTAGTATGGGTGCCGGGGCATAAGAGGATTACAGGTAACGAAATAGCCGACCGACTGGCCAGGAAGGGAGCGAATTCTCCCTTCTGTGGGCCAGAAACTGCTCTAGGAGTAGTCAAAAGTATGGCGAAGGCGTCTCTGAGAGAATGGACTCGGAGGGAGCATAATCGTCACTGGAAGCTAAGTACTAGGGCAAAACACGGCAACATGGTTATGCCAGAGCTGTGTAGAAGAAGGACCAGAGATACCCTGAGACTAAGCAGGTATCAGATTTCTCTGATAACGGGCCTGTTTACTGGGCATAGTAGGTTCAAAAAACTTCTGCACAAGGTGGGGTTGGTGGATACAGAGTCCTTATGTAGACTGTGTCAGGAGGAGGAGGAGGAGGAGACGGCCTCTTACCTCTGTTTGATTGCGTTGCAATCGGTAGCTTGCGGTACGAAATCTTCGGCACATTGAGAACGGAGGAAATCGTACTCCAAGAAGGACTGGTGGGGAAGGTTCTGGACCTCATGAAGAGAGTTCCACTACTAGGTTTCGAGGGGTTAGCACAATAATCCTCAATGGGAGGCTGCGGTGCTTGGGTTTTAGTCCCCCCCTGCATCATTCTAATTCTAATTCTACATATGGCAGAGTTGAATGATTTCGACATTGTAGTTGAGAACACAGAGCCAACAATATTGATCAATATAACATTGAAATTTAACGTACCAGGTTCATCAGAACCACTTATCATATTTTTCAAGAGGGAAGGGAAGTGGATAACGTACTGGTGGACACCCATGCGGAGGAGCCGGGTTCGAAACCAGCTGTGCTACCCCTTGTTTTTTTCTTCTTAGGGGCCATTACAGCTCACTGTCAGGACTTGGACAGTACTGTCTGTAACGCAGTGCACTGAGAAGGCTCCGAGTGCCAATGACCATAGATGTTGTCGCGGCTTAAATTAAAAGAAAATTTTTTTCTGGAAACATTTTCAAATATTTTACAAAATTAACAAACGCTATTGCAGTATGGTTCATATAAAATTGGAAAGCGAATTCCTCACGAAAAAATATGTTGACTTTTTCGCAAACTAAAGTTTATACTTCAAATTGCATTTATTCTTCAAATGCATTTAAGTGGGCCTGGAAGAAACAGTGTTGCACTGAAAGAATCCTGGATTAGAGATATTTTCCGCGATAGCCTGTTTCTTTTTGTGGTCATCGACCGGTTTCGGGCGTTCGCCCATCATCAGAGGATTTTTTTCAAAGCTGTGATAACATAGACTTGCACAGAATAAATTCAGTTGATACACTCTTGCTTGTTGATATAGATATGCTCTGTGCAAGTCTATGTTATCACACTGTTTTGACAAAAACATCCTGTTGATGGGCGAACGCCCAAAACCGGTCGATGAACACAGAAAAGAAGGAGGCTATCATGGCAAAATATCTCTAATATGTTTTCCAGCTCTGCAGAAACAACCACAACAGAATCTTGGATCTCAGCCATGTTAACAACATAAGTGTAGGGAAATTGTTAGAATTCCAAGGAATATCAGCTGAGTACAGTATTAGAACAAGAATAGTTCCCTTGTGACTATAATGGTGAAAAGGGTTCTTCGTTAGATAGACTCGGAAGAAAGGAGACAAGGATAGTGCAGATATATGAGGGAAAATGCTCTCTTGAGTTTACACAGAAAACCAGTGGGTTCCAAACCCTATCGAAAGCTTGAGCATACCTAATATGTCAAAAAAAAAAACATCCAGGTTATGCTTACTCTGCTCATAAGAGTGATGTCTATGCGTCTACAATGCGATGACATTACTGGATTGCAGAGTGATGCCTTCTGAATCCGAATAGATGGTGAATAAAGTTGTGTGAATCAAATAGGGAAATTTGACGTCTTTGAACCTCTATGTGGAAAAGGATAATGGTTTGGTAAGATGTTGGAAGCTGGGAAGATTTATTTGGCTAAGAACTTATTAATATGATAGCAAATTTGCATTCAACTGGAAAATATACGTTGTAAATAAGATGGAATTATAGTGCTTGATTCTATAACTTCCTTTGGAGTTTGCAGAAAGATTCGTGAGTTAATGAGATCGTGAGCCTTTCTTTAGAGGAATCTGTTTAATTATAATATAAATAATACACAAAGAAGGTGTTGACTCAGTGGTAACGCACTTGACTCGCACATGAGGTTCCGGTTCAAGCCCACGGCTATCCTATAGATTTTCTGTTTCTTGAAGCCACTACAAGCTCACCGTACAATAAATAGGCTAATAGCCTCTGCAGCTCTGGAGGCCGGCAGTCCACTAGACGATTCCGGGTGCTGACCATAAATGTTGACACCTTAAATTGAATCACTACATCCAGTTTGTAAACTCCACTTCAATAGATCACCTTCCCCAATATTTTCTCCACAAACAATGAATTCCATATCAGAAACCTATTCTATTATATCATAAATTGCCTTAAAATAAGATCGTTCTGCATAAATGATTGAACACAATTTTGTTCTAGTAATTTCAATGATTAATTTTGCCTTATTAGAGTGTCATTACCCGAGCCAATTACTACTTTAAAATTGAGTAATATACATAAATTAATTTATTTAGTTATTAAACCACTAATAGAAATGATTAAATGATTGCTACAAGCAGATAATATTTCATCTTTTGTTTTAGTTTCTTTCATTTTGCTTTTATAACTGTTTATAAAACGGTTTTTAAATTATTTGCTATTTACTTTAATTTCTGTATTTATGATCATTTAATATAATTTTTCTAAAGAAGCTTATTTTTCACTTTATACTGCTATCTAATTACTTATTTATTCAATAGTTATTTGTAAGCATCTTTCATTCATTTGTAAGTATTCTTTTATTTTTCTCAGTTTCTTTCATTTTGCTTTTGCTTTAATATTTGTAAAAAATAAATAATAACAATAAATTAAAAAAAAAAAAAAATCGGAACGTATAAACGTAACAAAGAAGTGGTAAGAGGAGAGCATTTAATTTTTTCTTTTTCAGTTATTTAAAGTAGAAGGAATAGTGTTAGATGAATGCGGTTTGAACTTTTCGGATAATTGCTCTGGTTGAAAGGGAAGTGTGATGGATGCCAGAAATATAGAAATATATTTAATTTGAAATAATCAAAAATATCAAGAAAAATGTAACATTCCCTTGCAAAAGGACTATTCAGATAGAAGACCACTATTGTCTTTTAGAGTTCATGAACTTGATAGCTGGTAGTGCGAATGCCATCTATGGGTGTTCATGGTATTTATTGTTGATACTAACGCCGTCTGTGTATGAAAAATTGAAATGTTTACATGTGAGATTGTGTGAGTTATCAGCATACCACCGCCAAGTCAGGTTGTACAGCTATTAAATATACTCAGTTACAAAACTTATTCATTGGTTACACAATTAACCTGGTCCTCCGTCAAAAAAAACAGCAACATTAACACACAAAATTACCCAATAGCATTGTCTACCTTCTTCTCACAAGGAAAGATTTGAACGAACAATTAGAAGACATTCTTTCAAGAACAGTCACCGAAGCAGAACACTTCAGGAACTAGTGCCAGTCATAAATTAAAACATAAGAGTCTTGCACTTAATCTAGTTAAATAATTGATTTATAGATGTAGGGGTAGTGAACCCCCACCACTCATCCACACTAGCGAGTGAACTCCCACCACGCATCAGAGAGAAAGAGCCCCTCTCGAGAGAGAGGAGAGGAGAGGCCAGTTGTATATATATACGAGAGACAGAGTCAAAAAAGGATATTCTGTTCACAGTCTTACACTTGAATTGTACATATCGTTTAGCCACGTCAGTCAGTCTGTTCTGTTCTTGTAGTGTTAAGTATACAGTCCTTGGCAGTCAGTCATATACATATATATCAATTAACTAAAAATGCAGATCCAATATCATGTATTGAAATTATTAGTTTTCTTTTCTCAAATTATGTTAATGACCAATCATGTAACTGTTGTTCTTTCAATGTACATATTTAAATTACTGCCAAAGACTGCTCAAAATTTAAAAAAAAAATCTCTATGACAGACTTGACAACTCTGGCTTTCAAAAAAAAAAAAAAGCACAGCATGCTAGCCACATATGCTACAAATTTAGCAGCATCAACATCATCGTTTCAGCCAAGCTACCAACGCTAATTTTTCACAAACGAAAAATTACTTCAGGAGGGGGGATGATGTAGGGGTAGTGAACCCCCACCACTCATCCACACTAGCGAGTGAACCCCCACCACGCATCAGAGAGAAAGAGCCCCTCTCGAGAGAGAGGAGAGGAGAGGCCAGTTGGATATATATACGAGAGACAGAGTCAAAAAGGATATTCTCTTCACAGTCTCACACTTGAATTGTACACTTCGTTTAGCCACGTCAGTCAGTCTGTTCTGTTCTTGTAGTGTTAAGTATACAGTCCTTGGCAGTCAGTCATATACATATATATCAATTATATATCTTATACCGATATTGAGGTGTTATTTATCTATCAACATCTACAACCAACATCTCCTCCTACAACCATTACATAAACATAATAGTTGTGATATTATAAAAGTACTTAAATTCACTTATATTATTCTCTAAGTTATTTCAAAACAATGGTGATATTTTACTTATTTCTAATACTTCTCTCTCTTTCTCAAACATACACACAAGCCCTTTACAAAACCGCTTACAACACAAGCTACTACTATGCTACTACTACATCACATCACACCAATAACATTTCAGAAGTATCTGATCTAATCAAAGTTACCGTCACCGACTGAGAAGAAGGGATGTCACTTGGACGCTATAATTCTTAAATATACAGTGTTCAGATTCATAAAATTAAGTTTCAGATATAATTAAAAACTTATTATAAAAGAAAATTCAGGAAAAAAAATTTTTTCTTTGAAAAAAAAACATAAAAAAAAGAATAAATAATTACAAGCTCTAACTTTTAATTAAATTTAGATTTAAATGTGACCTGTTTACCTCTTTCCCCTTTTTTTTGAAGTAAAAATTTGAATCACTTTTAATATTCATTAATCATTCGAAATTAAATTATTCTAAAATTATGAACATAGAAAGTGTAAAAGATTATAAAGATATATAAAACTAATTATAATTTCATTAAAGACTATTAGAAAGACTTTAAAAAGTGAGATGGAAATATGTTCTTTTTGATTCACATTAAAATTGGCGATAATTAAATAATCTTAGTATATTAATTTGAACTCTAATATGGAACAAAGACAAAGTGTTGGAATGAGTGAAAGTGTGAGTGGATAAGAGAATGAGAGAGAAAATTTACTTCAATATATCATCACCCATTTACTTTACACTAAAGTTCACAGCTGTAGAAGAGAAAGTTTTGTGTGGTACTTTACGACCAGATCTCCCAAAAGGTTTGCCACTTCCGTCTTTCTCTTGCACTCACTGGAAGACTTCTATTACTTCTACCATGTACTTTTCATTCTGTTAGAAACTCAAATTAACCTAAAATATCTTTAAAAAAAACTTATGAATCTTTTTTTAGAAATTAGGCAAATTACTCATATAGATTTTATTATAATAGGATTTGGTAATTCTATCGAATATGTTGTGGTATATTGGTGAAAGTAGATTGTGGCGTGAGTGGTTTTGTAAAAGGGCTTGTAAGTATATATGTTTAAGTGTGTGAAGTATTAGAAATTAATCAAGTAATCACCACTGTTTTTGAAATAAATATATTCTCTAAGTGATTTTAAATAGCTTTATAATATCACAACGATTATATATAAATCAATTATTTATCTAGGTTAAATGCTAAACTCTTGTGTTTTAAGTTAAAACTGGCACAGCTCTGATGTGTTCTCCTCGATGCCCTACAACAAAACTCTCTCGAAGGAATGTCTTCTAATTGTTAGTTCAATTCCTCCCCTGTGAGAAGAAGAGGGTAGTACAATGCTATCAAGGTTCATGAACCTTTCCAATAACTGTACTCTTCTACCTGCGTGTACCCTTTTAATCCCTGTGTAGCCAATTAACTTCTAAATAAAAACAAAAATACTGCTTCGCAAAAAGCAAAAAAAAAAATTATAGATTTGCCTGTTCCTTGAATAAAAGCGCTCTATTAACAAATATATAAATACAACTAATTTTCACCAAATTTAAGTTATTATAGAACAAACATTGCATTGCCTCCTCCTCCTCCTTTACATAGGAAGATGGCAGAAATCTGGAAGGGTATTTCATTCTTACATCACTAAATTTTTTTACCATGAAACTAGAAGTGATAAATATTATCTGATTCCTTTAGCCAGGACATAAGGAGCATTGCTTGTTGGGCCAAAAATTATAACGTTTACGGTTCAAAAAAAAAAATTGATAGAAATTTTTTATTAAAAAGTCTTAGCTGGGTTAATAACTCTGAGTTTATTGATATGACATGCATAATGAAGATATTCTTCACCAAACTTCAGCCTGCTACACAAACGATAGCTCAGAAGTTGGCCAAAGTTGACGATTCTATTTTCTAGTCTACCTTCGCGTTTAGCCATGAGGTTAAGGAATGTGTGGATAGGCTGGGCCTGAACAATGTCAATGTCGAGGAAGCCCAAAATTTAAGAAGGATAAGGCAACAGTTAAGAGAAAAGGCCTTTGATGAGTGGGCAAGTTACAAATGGCAGGGCTACGGTGTCCAGCATTTTAGAGACACTACGTATGGGAATAAATTTGTCTGTGAAAAACAATTATTGTCTGGATCTGAGTGGACGAATGCACTGAAGCTGAGTTTTAATTATGCTTCACTCCGCGGTGTGCCAGGCATCGGCAACCAGGCGATGCGAGATGTTGGGCTCCTCTGCCGCAAATGAGGAAGAGAGACAGACCGAAACTCCAGCCCATGTGCTGGGAAAATGCCCGAATAACATGCTCCTCGTCACTCGCAGACACCACAATGTCATACGTAGGGTCATCGAGTTATTAAAGGAAAAAGGCTATGCATGCTATGAGGAGGTCTACTGTGTTGACACGGACGGCGCCTCAAGATACGCAGATATAGTAGCGTTTGATAAAGACAGTCCATCTGCGTTAGTTGTCGACCCTACGGTTAGGTATGAGAGCAACGATCCAGACCAGGCCTAGCGGATTAATGAAGAAAAGAGAGCGATTTATGAGAAGTGCGTTAACTTTCTCTCAAGTTATTTGCAAAGATATTATAAACTTATTAATATACTGTATACTGCACTGATTCTAAGATAGCGTTTCCTGAAGTGTTCTGCTTCGGTGTCTCAACAATCTATATTGTTAGAAGGCAGAATGCAGACTGTCTTGAAGGAATGCCCTCTCTAACGGGGGATTTTCTCTTACAAAACAGTTGGCCAAGTGGCATTGTTATTTTTCCTAACAGATTCCTGTGCTTTTGTCACTTTAGCAGCAATGACCTTAAAAATTATGGTACCTGACTCTAAAATACATTATTTTTTGCCAAAATTATTTCATTTAAAATAGTTTTCAAAACTATTTATTTTTTTGCATTTCTTTTTCCACTAGAAGAGACACCATGGTTATGCAACAAATAATCCCCACCAACACATTGGAAATAAGATTTCAACTGACAAAACCAGTTGAAAGGTATAAATTAACATCAGCAAGCTCAACCAATCTGAAATATACCACGGTAAACAAACATTATCCATATTTAATATGGTAATTAACCAATCCATCATTCTGGTAAAAATTTTCAGTTGAACAAACCCAGTCTCCATTCGAACGGCACAATCTAGTATAACTCGAGGTAAACAAAGGACAGACTTCAGAAACTTTAACTGGCATTTTTCTAAAATACTAATAGTACTCAGCAGCCCACACTTCCCCTAAATAAAAAAAAGTACACTCATTGCTAAAGCATTGAATAATTGAACTTTTGTTGACCATGATTCTGATTTGCTTCTCCTAAGAATATTCAACACCGCAGCATTGGCAATATTGAATACCTATTTTATTTAAAATATTTCCCTGGGGAAATTCAATTTTTTCTTTTTTTGAAAGGTTCTGAGAGTACGGTAACATGCATAAAATAGTGTTTGGTTATACCACTTACATAATATTATTACGTATATTTTGAATTTTTTAGGTACTTTCTAGAAAACGACTTCAATGATATTCTGTAATGTTGGAATGCTCATTACACAATTTATAAACCTATCACTTTTATTTAAAACAGTTTTTTTAAAAAAAGGTTTATTTATTGATAGTATTGCTGAATTTATGGCATTGAATTTCAAATATATGAATTTGGTACTATGTTATTGGCACACTCTTCACTTCTCTTCCTGCTTGGGGGTTTAGTAAGAATGGTACTTGCCCCTCCCCCCCACCAACTCTATATTCACATAGTAGGATAAATGAGCAAAATTTAAATTAAAAAAAAAGGTATATATATATTTTTTTTTAGTTTAAGGAACGTCAACACTATAGTCATTAGCGCTCGGAACCTTTTCAGTACACTGCCGGCCTCCGGACAGTGTTCTCTCGCTACAGACAACTCTGTCCATCACCGAAACAGTGAGCTGTAGAGGCTCCTAGCAAGAAAAAATTACTTTCTCTTACTCCTAGTAAGAGGAAGTATTGTAATCGTGTCAAATTTTCGATATCGAGTTTTCACCGGAAATATCCGTTTTGAAGTCCCCTGAGTCTAAAAAAGTGATTTTTAGCAAATGGTCCGTGTGTGTGGGTGTGTTTTTCTGTGTGGTATGTGAACGGCATAGCTCAAAAACAAAAAAAAAAACGAGAAAGTTGAAACTTGATATTCCGTTTAGGTATCACCATGGGATCTGACTGTACGTTGTCTGTCAAAATTCTCAACCGGAAGTACCACTTTAGTAGTTGTTTTTTTTTTTTTTTGTGTTTTTCTCAAAAATGGCTCCGACGATTTTCTTCAAACTTATTATATCATCTATACATACAAAAAAGCTGCAACTTTTATTTGTAACATTTCTCTGGGAAAATTCATTTAAGGGTACTTTTGGCGGTGGGGTTAGGTTTCATCTAAAGTGCAATTTCAATGTATTAGACAATGCTATCATCTAAATAATGTTAATTAGAATTTAATATGTTGTTGAAATTCCGAGTTTGAAAAAAGATCGGATGACCGGAAGTGCGTTTACTTCACCACTTTACTAAATGATTTTTTTTTCACTTTTTCGCAATTTTCTTGAAACATCCAATATAAACTAAACATACAATGATCTACAACTTTATTTAAAAACATTTCTCTGGGAAAATTCTTTTAATGACACTTTTAAGGGTGGGGTGGGGTTATGTTTTTCTCTAAATTGCTATCATAGTTGATTATACAATTCCATCATCCAAAGAAAATTAACTAGAAATAAATAGATGGCCAAAATTCCGAGTTCCAAGAAAATTAGTAAACCGGAAGTGCGCTTTTACTGGACAGTTTTTTTTTTCAGTTTTCGACGAATTTCATTAAATTTAGTACACAAACTATAAAATTTATTCAATTATAATTTTGAGAACTGGAGTTAAAGAAAGTTGTGTGAGTGTTTCACACCAGATTTTTTTGTTTGTTTTGAATTCCATTTATTCACTAAAGCCAAAATATAATAAAAATTAATTAAATAACTGTGATTTTTTTTGTATAAACAGATACTTTTAAAAGAGAAATTAAAAGGTTAAACAGTATACGACCATCAATTGGTGCCTATTTAGCATTCACAATTGGAACAGTCATGACGTCTTATTGTTAACCGAACTACCAAATAATATCTATCTCTGAACTCTCCTCCTAAACTTTATATTATAGAATTTCAGTAATTCGTATTGCCATGTTGTTCTGTAAGTACAATTAGTCTAGCAATGTAATAATTGTATAATTTCTTAGTAATCTGAACAATTTGTCAAACCAAATTTTGCTATTTAAGTTATAAATTGGAATTCTAGTTAGTGACCTAGTTGATTAATAGTTTTATTTTTCTTTAGAAATTATTTGATATCACAACCATGTATGAGATTATTATTTCTGATTCCTTCGCTACCGTTACTTGCCAATACTCCTTATTGCAAATTAAGTGGTAATTAATAAAAACTAACAGATCTTGTTAAAAATCCCCACTAATTTATTCAAAATGTCAGGAAATAGTGCTTTATTATGATCAAGAATTCTGGTGTAAAACAATCAAACGACCTTTCTTCTTATCTCAATTATTACAATTCTAATTGTAAGATTTGCTTTATGGTTGCAAAATTTACTAAACTATTCGTTCGACCATGCATTATTATATTACAAATAAAGGCCTTCATCTAAACTACTTAGATCAAAGCTTGTTACAGTAGTTTAAATTTTTTATGCCTATGTAGTGGAAGAAAGAAATAGAAGAAAATGATAGTTTCGAAAAAATAGTTTAAAATATTTTTGTTAATATTTCAAATGTATCTTGGTACAGTGAAAAGAGTCAGGTACTGTTATTTGGGGTCATTGCAATTAGGGAAACAAAGGCACAAAAATCCGTAAAATTAATACAATGCCACTTGACCAACTGTTTTGTAAGAGAAGGCATTCTTTCGAATAGTCTGCATTCTGCTTTCAAAGCCAGAACACTTGCTTCCGGAATCGCTCTCTTAAACTCATGCCAGTGATAGAGATTTGCCTTTATTCCTAGATCATTTATTAAGAGACAGTTTTGTTGTAGACACCAAGGATAACACATCAGGACTGTGCCAGTTTAAGTTATAACATATGAATTTATTCCAATTAATTTCAGTATACTTATAAGCATATTATTGTGATATTTTAAAGTAACTTAATTTCACTTAGAGAATATATCTATTTTAAAAACAGTGTGATCCCTTGATTATTTCTAATACTTCACTCTTAAACATATATACTTATGATCCCCTTTTACTAAACCGCTCGTGCTACACACTACCACTACTCTACAAGACATCACACCAAAAACATTTCACCTAACTCAAGGTATATTCCCCACCCCCGCACATTACTTCTAAAAATAACTTGACTCGGGGAAAAATGTTTCAAATAAAACCTGACTTTGTTCGGTTAAAATTTAGCAAGATTTAAAAAAAATCGTTGGAGCCATTTTTTTTTTGGATATTTGCGATAAACCCGGGTAAACTATTTATTAATACACTTCTTAAACAAAGATCCATCAAATTTTTAGCTTCCTGTGATGCTTTTTCATTTTTGTGAAATATTTTAGTAAAATACAAACACATCAAAACATACAGATCATTCTCAGGTTGGCTCAAGACCTTGATTTTTTTGGGTGAAAAAACACAAATCAATGTCGAAAATTTGCAACACAATCGCAATACACTTTCTGTTTACAGAATTAAGAGAAAGTAAAAAAATCGCTCTATTGTTGGGATGATGAATGGCGATTGAATAGAAACAATACTTTTTGCAAATTTTTATTCTTTATACACCACTAGCTAAGCGGACCATGCTTCGCTGTGGCTCAGTCTGATTTTTAGGCTTAATCATGCGTGATTTTGATAATTTCGTTTCGATGCTTTGGAATACCCTGCCTATTAATTCTTCTTTTGAATGTACAATGTTGCAGAAATTAGATGGACAGGTGATTTTTCCCGTTTCCGGATTTGTAGGAGCAGTGCCGTTACCGAGTTCGATAATTATCTTGAAAATATTGCAGTTGTATGGATCGTTTTGAAGTTGAACTCTCATATTCGTTGTTAAATGAATTTTTTTTTTTTACTCTGTTCCAAAGAGTTGAATATTTCAAACAGGCATGCAATTCATCAGCTGGTGTTGAGCGAGGTATCACTGCAAGCGGATGCCTGAAGTCACCGGCTAGTAACACCAATGAATGCTCCACCAAATTGAACCTGATTATTTCGCAAGTCTTCAATGTATGGTTTAATGCTTCCAATAACTTCTTATAAGCCATTTTCCACGACCGAAGAACCTTTCCCATTCTTGATGTTTTAGAAATGTTACACGTTGGGTTTTTTGTGAAGTGCATGTTTAAGTCATGACAGTTTAAGAGCTGAATGCGCTGTTCTACCTCCTTCCATCAACATAGCAGCAATACCTGAAGAAGCAAGTGCTAGCGCAATATGGCCGTTTGAATGGATTTTAGCTCGGAATTTCCCGATTCCATGAGGAACTTCGGAATAGAGGCACACTTATAAGTAGTTGAGAAAGAGGTTCAGAGAGTGAGAACACCATCGCGTCTGAGTCTGTCTATTTCTGCCAACCTCGCGAAACGCTCGAAGAAATTCCCGTTTCCGTGGAAACTTTGGAGTAAAAAGTATATATAAACACTCTTATATAGAAATGTAACGTTGTGTAAAAATTTCAAGTCAATCCATCGACTACTTTTCGAGTTTTGCGGCCACAAACATGCTGATGCTGAATTTTTATATATATACTAGACGGATATGTAGAGGTCAGCCTCCACGTGCCTACTATGTAGGCAAGGCTAAGTGACCATAGGCACCAGTTTTGGCGCTAATGCGCTAGGTACGGTGGCTAAGTGTGTGCTCTAATTTTGTATGTCACTGTTTCACCTGCGACTCTCTTTAGAATGATGTTGTTCATATCGATTGCGTCGACATTTTTAGCCGTTAGAATGGCTCTTCCGCTTAATCATCGTGATTTTGATAATTTGTTTCGATGCTTTGGAATACCTTGTCTACTAATTCCTAAAAAAAGGAAGGTGATTTTTCCTGTTGCTGGATTTGTAAATGCAGTGCCGTTACCGACTTCGAGTAATTGTCTTGAAAATGTGGCGGCTGTTCATTTGAAAAAAACTAGTAAAGTGGTACTTCCGGTTGAGGAATTTTGACAGATAACGCACAGTCAGATCGCATGGTGATACCTAAACGGAATATCAAGTTTCAGCTTTCTACGGTTTTTCGTTTTTGAGCTATGCTGTTCACATACATACACACAGACACACAGACCATTTGCTAAAAACCATTTTTTTGGACTCAGGGCAAAACGGATATTTCCGGTGAAAACTCAATATCGAAAACTCGACACGATTACAATACTTCCTCTTACTAGGAGTAAGAGAAAGTAATAGATAAAAGTTCACCCATCCCTTCGGTTTTAAACAGCCACATCCTGTAGGTTTAAACACTAAAGTAACAGTAGATGACATGAACGTATACATATTATATTTTTCTTCTCTTTCAACCTGCATGTTTAATGGTAAGAAGGCAAGTGAGGTATAATTAGTTAAAACATTGTATTAAATTGTGGTTTAGCAAACATATGATTTAATCCCTCTGCAGGTATTGGCTAATATTAATAATTTTCTCAATAACGCCTCAAGTTAGTCATCAAAATAAAGTTCAAATGTTTGAAAAAAATTGACAAAAGGAATATTTATTATTCAACTGTTTGTGCCCAACATACAACAACAGTAATATCGTTTTAATTTATTAATATTCACCCTCCCACTCCCCAAAAGAAAGAAACTATTTTAATAATATAATCGGGAACGTTATAAAAACACATTAAGAAAGGACATTAATGAAGCTATGAAAGTGGGGGAGGGGAGAAAAGAAAGAATACAAATGTCGGAAAAAATACTACGTGTCAGCCATATGTTCTAAAATAATTGCAAAATAATATGGCCTAGCCTAATAATATTTTCAGGCAGGATTAATAACATCCCAACTAATAAAAATTAGGCACTCTGAATCGGGGGAAGAAACACATATTTTACTGTTAACAATTTTTTAAACGAATATAAAATTTAAGCATTATACACGGGCCTTGAACCGGGGACCTCCCAGTTACAAGTCCATTGTCATAACCACTACACTAACTGTGTAGATATACACAGAGAACTGTTACTTTTATTTGAAACATTTCTTTAAAAGTCACTTTAATTAGATTCTGCTATTGAGACAATATTGAAGACAATTAAATAATAATTATAAGTTTGAAAAAAAATTCATAATTACAAATATGTAAATTGTTAGTAAAAAGCCAAGTCTAGTGAATTGTTCACACCGATATTTTGTTTGTCCTTATTTCTCAGTCTTTACATTATGACTGTTCTATATTGATTAATATTAGCTAATATATGTTGCTCTATCCTTCTTAAAATAACATAAAGCAAACATAATCCTTTCCTGGTAATATATAAAATTGATAACAATCTACTAAAACATATATATAATTTCAAGTGGCTAATCTAGCAGACCATGAATATTCAATATAATACAAAATTTAACCCTAATTTTGCCATCTCTCCCACATACACACACAAATACTATATAATCCTATTCAGATGGGGTAATGGGAAGCCTTATCGAGATCACATATATTAAAGTTAAATTCTTGTTATAATAATGGTATATATTAGATATTTTAGTTAATTCCCTAGATAATAATAAAGTTTTGCATTAATAGGTCCATTTAACCCAATTAACCTTTTTTTTTTTTGGTCAAATGAAATTTATTTATCTTCAAATTGTAAAAATAAATTGTTTTATTAATAAAGATTGTAAACATTATTAAAATATTTAGATAAATTATTATTTTATAAAAATTGTTTATTTTCGCTACGATCGTATTAAAAAATGAATCGTAATTTGAAAGAACACTTACCTTCCATGAAAGCTTAAGGCAATTTTAATAAAAAAAAAAACATTGTATCCTCCTAATTTTCCTGATAATTTCAAATATGGTACAATTTTTTTTTACATTCTCTTACTCCTAATAAGAGGAAGTACGGTAATCGTACCAAATTTTCACCGGAAATATCCGTTTTGAGGTCCACTGAGTCCAAAAAAAAGTGGTTTTTAGAAAATTGTGTGTGTGTGTGTGTGTGTGAACTGTGTAGCTCAAAAACGAAAAATTGTAGAAAGTTCAAAGTTAATATTCTGTTTAGTTATCACCAGGGGATCCGACAGTGGGTCGGTCATCTGTCAAAATGCCTCAACCGGTAGTACCACTTTACAATTTAGTTTTTTTTACTTTTTTTTCGTTTTTCTCAAAAATGGCTCCGACGATTTTCTCAAAACATGGAATATCAAGTACACATAAAAGGAGTTATAACTTTTATCGAAAACATTTCTCCGGAAAAATTCATTTAAGGGCAATTATGGGCGAGGGGGTGGGGTTAGGTTTTATCTAAAGTGCTATTTCAGTTTATTAGACAATTCTGCCATCTTAATAATATTAAAGAATTGAAATATGTTGTTGAAATTCCGAGTTTGAAAAAAATCGGATAACCGGAAATGCGTTTACTTTACCAGTTTACTAAATGATTTTTTTCACATTTTCGCGATTTTCTCAAAAATTGCTCCGACGATTTTCTTGAAACTTTTAATGTAGACTAAACATCATTTATTTATAACATTTCTCTAATAAAATTCATTTAAGAGCATTTTTAGGGGAGGGGTGGGTTTACAGCTTCCTCTAAACTGCTATCATAGTTGATTATACAATTCTATCATACAAACAAAATTAATTAGAAATAAATAGATTGCTAAAATTCCGAGTTTCAAGAAAATTAGTAAACCCGAAGTGTGCTTTTACTGAACAGTTTTTCAGTTTTCCAAGAATTTCGTTAAATTTTGTGCACAAACTATAAAATTTGTCAATTATAATTTTGAGAACTGGAGTAAGAGAAAGTTGTGTGAGTGTTTCACACCAGATTTTTCATATAGGCTGATTTGAAATTCTAGGAAGAATTTAGAAAAGATTATGAACTAATTGTTCAGCCTTTACAATTTAGTTTTTTTACTTTTTTTTTCGTTTTTCTCAAAAATGGCTCCGACGATTTTCTCGAAACATGGAATATCAAGTACACATAAAAGGAGTTATAACTTTTATCGAAAACATTTCTCCGGAAAAATTCATTTAAGAGCTTTTAGAGTTTTTCCTCTAAAGTGCTTTTTCATTTTACTATGCAATTCTATCATCTAAATAATATTAATTAGAATTAAATATGTGGTTGATATTCCGAGTTTGAAAAAAAAATCGGATGACCGGAAGTGAGTTTTTACTGAAATTTATTTTTCAGTTTTGTTGGTTTTTTTTTTTAAAAAAAACGGCCTAAATGATTTTTTTTTATAAACTTGAAATATCAATTAAGGTAAAGGTCCCAGTAGTTGACACCAGTCATAATTGCCATCTATACCTATAATATTTGGTTTTTAAACTTTGTTTTAGCTATTTTTATGTTGGCCAAACTCTACTATTATTTTAAAAAGAAAAAAGTTACAATTGTCTGAATAACTTTACTCAAAATTGAACTTTTTATAGAAGCTGTAAAATACTGAGTAATTGACACTTAAAAAGATGGGTGTTTCTATTGTTGACACTTTAGGTTTAGTAGTTGACATACCATTGAAATTAATATAAATCGGCAATAAATAAATTAAACAAAATTGTTTCTGAACCTAATGTATTTAAGTAACTAGTTTTAATACAAATTTTTTACAATTTTAGTACTTAGGTATAAAATGATACCAAATTTATAACTTACGTATATGTTTACCAAAACTGACATAATTTGCATTTTCATAATTATTTAATAAAAATCTACTTTTATTGGTGTACAAAATTGATATCTTGGTTGATCTTTCGATCCAAAAACTAAAGGTGTTGTGAGAAACGCCTCAATGTCAGTTGCACTTATAATTAATGTATTGTTAGTTGGTACAAATACATTTTTAATTCTGTTACAAGGGCGAAGAACTATCACTGAAATATGTTCATTCTGCATTAAGGTAACTTTTCCTACTTTCTTTTTTGGGAGTTTATTTTTTTGGCCTACCGTGATAATTACAAATGCTCCTTCTCCCAATGATATTGTTGGTGACATTGCAACGTCTTCAGCAGTTGAGTCTCTCAATGATTTTGTTAGTGAAACTGCAACGCTTTCAAGAATTGACTGTCTCAATGACAATGTTGGTGAAACTGCAACGCCTTTAGCAGTTGACTGTCCCAATGATAATGTTGGTGAAACTGCAACGCCTTCAGGGGTTGATTGCATTAATGACAATGTTGGTGAAACTGCAACGCCTTTAGCAGTTGACTGTCCCAATGATAATGTTGGTGAAACTGCAACGCCTTCAGGGGTTGATTGCATTAATGACAATGTTGGTGAAACTGCAACGCCTTTAGCAGTTGACTGTCCCAATGATAATGTTGGTGAAACTGCAACGACTTCAGCAGTTGACTGTCCCAATGATAATGTTGGTGAAACTGCAACGCTTTCAGGAATTGACTGTCTCAATGACAATGTTGGTGAAACTGCAACGCCTTTTAGCAGTTGACTGTCCCAATGATAATGTTGGTGAAACTGCAACGCCTTCAGGGGTTGATTGCATTAATGACAATGTTGGTGAAACTGCAACGCCTTTAGCAGTTGACTGTCCCAATGATAATGTTGGTGAAACTGCAACGACTTCAGCAGTTGACTGTTTCAAAGTTGTCTTGCGATGGTCATTAACTTC
The DNA here is from genome assembly GCA_011037195.1 of Triatoma infestans. NCBI lineage: Eukaryota > Metazoa > Arthropoda > Insecta > Hemiptera > Reduviidae > Triatoma > Triatoma infestans. The sequence continues at coordinate 30,121 of JAAEAF010000678.1, read as the reverse complement.
ATGTAGTAAGCTGGTTTTAGATGAATCTCTTTCTTCTGTCATCCCTTCAGATTGAAGAAAATCAAAAGAGCTATTTAATTCATCATCAGAATGTTGGTCATCTGAAAGTATCCATTGTTCTTCTGCTTCAGAGGAAAAACAGCTTTGTTTTTGTTTTTTTTCAGCTTTTTTTTTTTTTTATTATTATTCTTTTCTTCCGTTCGACTACAAAGATACAAAGATCTACAATTTCTATTTGAAACATTTCTTCGGGAAAATTCATTTAAGGGCACTTTTGAAGGTGTAGAGAAGTTATGTTTGCCTCTAAAATGCTATCTTAGTTGATATTATTTAAACAAAACTAATAGAAATAAATAGATTGCCAAAATTCCTAGTTTCAAGAAAAGGAAAATGCGCTTTTACTGAACAGTTTTTTTTTTTCAGTTTTTGACGAATTCTGACGAATTTTATTAAATGTGGTACATTAACTATAAAATTTGTCAATATTTCAATTTTGAAAATTGGAATAAAAGAAAGTTGTGTGAGTGTTTCACACCAGATTTTTTTTTTGTTTACCTTCTCTAATTGTCATATAAGAAGAAGAACGACTGTGTCAAATTTTCGATTGAGCAAATCAGAAATACACGTTTTGAGGTCTCCTGTGCACAGAAGTAATGTTAGTAGAATTGATAGGGGGGTGATTTGATGCAATTTGTGTCATTTATAACTATGTAAATTGCAGTATTTGAAAGTTGTGTGAGTGCTTCACACCAGATTTATTTTTTTTTATACTGTTCTCTGAATATATTATATTAAAATGATTGTTCTATCTGCTTCAAACTTATTAGCACTAGCCGCTGTTTGATACAATGCGAATAAATAATTAATTCAGTCTCATAAATGTAAATTACAATTAAACATCTTCAATTTAAATAATTAAGTAGTCAAGTTAATATTATTAAGAGTTTATATTATTTGTTAGCATGTATGTAAAATAGGGTACATTGAAGTATTAATAATACAGTAAACTAATATTTTGTTTTCAAACGACATATACGGAGAAATATATTATTACATATTGAACAGGTTTAACGATGACAGCCATCATAAATGACATATGGTGATAAATGCTAATCAAGCTTCTAAACATTAACATTCCCGGGCCTTCATCAGTCTGTCTATTACCGAATCATGAAACAAATCAAATGAACGGAAACAACATTTAGCAATCAAGTTGCAAGTACATTGGATATAGACATAGACCTACATACATATATGTATGATTTATATATAAATAGATATGTATGCGGGGGTATAAGGTGTTGTCTATATAGCAGAATTAGTTTAGTATTACATATAGATAGTCATGTGAACAAGACCTAAATAAGGAAACATGAAACTATGAAACTGATATACATGTATATAGAAAGACCACAACCAGTTTAAGACGTGTTAACGCTACTTGCTTGTTACTAACTTGAGTTGATAAGTTTCTATTGAATTCGTGCCAATACACGAATGATTAATTCAATAGTATCAATAAACAGAAATAGTTAAATATCTTAAACTAGTTAAATTATGTAGACTATTTGTAATAGAATACATTGGTTTGGATTCCCCTTTAAGAAAAAAATTTACTTTTATCATATATTGTGACGTGTAAGATTCGAATGTGTAACACTGAAAACTATTTTTACTTATTGTAGTTAATAGAATTATAAAGTGGATTAATTTTCTTTAAACTTGGTATATTTTTAAATTCAAAAGTTTATTGCTCCATATCAATTTAGTTTTGTTAATAGATTTTCTTAAAAAGTGGAAAATTCTATCAATCAGAGACATTTTCCGGGGTAGCCTGCTTCATTTTGTGGTCATCGACCGGTTTCGGGCGTTCGCCCATCTTCAGGATGCGTTTTTCAGACAGTGTGACAACACAGACTTACAGAGTAACTTAGTTTTCACACTAACTCTATACGAGTGTGAACCTAAGTTACTCTATACGAGTCTGTGTTGGCACACTGTCTGAAAAACGCATCCTGAAGATGGGCGAACGCCCGAAACCGGTCGATGACCACAAAATGAAGCAGGCTACCACGGAAAATGTCTCTGATGCTTTCCAGCTCTGCGGAACCAACCACCACAACAAATTCTATCAATGTTTCCAATGTACATTAAATATTATGTAAAAGGCAGAAACTATAAATTGTACTGAATTGGTTCTTTAGAGAAAAGCATGTTCCCTCAGAACACCCAAACAGCGCCCGCCCTAGCGGTTACGTCGCCCCGGACAAAAAGACGAATTGCCGCCCTTTAAGAAAATATATATATATATCCGGGACACAATCACTAACAGATTGACACAGAATCTCCTTAAGCTACTAAAATACTTCCATAAATGGAAAATTAAAATAAATACAGAAAAAAACCCAAGCAATATTTTTCACAAAAAGACGACCGACTTTACGGAAACAGATAACTATAGCTAACAGATCAATAGAATGGGCCCCCACTGTCAAGTACTTGGGGGTCACATTAGACAAATCATTAACATTTACTCCACACATAAACACAATAGTTCAAAGAAGCAAAGCTTTCATACTCCAACTGTTCCCTCTCCTAAATAGACATTCTACACTGAGTGTTGGCAATAAGATACTGTTGTACAAGGTTCTGGTCAGACCTGTGCTGATCTATGCTGCTCCATGTTGGAGTATAGTGAGTTGAGACCAACCTGAAGAAATTGCAAAGGGTGCAAAATAAGTTCTTAAGGTTTGCCATTGATGCTCCCAGATATACCCCAATTAAACTCTTGCACGAAGAAACAAAAATACAAGTTATAAAAGAATTGTTAAAGGAAATATGTACAACTTTCTTTCTTAGTGCAGCTTATAGTGAAAATAACACAATCAAAAACATAGGATGTTACAATACAAATTCTCATTTAAAACATAAGAGAATTAAAAATATAATATGCCCACCACATCAATAAAGAGACTACTATAGAGCTGGGTAATTCCTTGTCATTTTTCCCAGCACCATACTGTGAATTATATATTATGTGGTAGAGAATTTGGTGAAGTGGTAAAGATGAAAATCTGGTACACTTATCATTGTAAATATGTAAATATCTGACAATAAAATATTATTTTATTTATTTATTATATATATCCGGTATTTTATCCGTCGTAGCATGCATATTAGTTTTGTTCCTGACCGGTTTCGGATATTCATCCATCGTCAGAGCTAATTCACCAAGTTCGTGTAGAGAGTTCACTTCAACGAAAATGTTTCTATAGACTCATACTTGTTGGAGTTATGTTTTTCTCTAAAATGCTATCATAGTTGATTATACAATTCCATCATCCAAACAAAATTAATTAGAAACAAATGAATGGCCAAAATTCTGAGTTTCAAGAAAATTAGTAAACCGGAAGTACGCTTTTACTGAACAGTTTTTTTTTTTTCAGTTTTCGACCAATTTCATTAAATTTGGCACACTAACTATAAAATTAGAAATTATAATTTTGAAATAGGCAGCGAAGGCCGGAACTAAACGGCGTGGGAACTGCGGCGTGCTTACTACACGCCTCCCATTCAAATCGCCTTGGTCCTTCATGGAATGTTGCGCCATAGGGTTATAATTTTGAGAACTGGAGTAAGAGATAGTTGTGTGCGTATTTCACACCCGATTTTTTTTTCTATTATGAAAACTAAAATCTAATAATTAAAATTTTGACGAATATCACGGATTAATAATTAAATTATTAACCCATGGCGCAACAGTCCATAAAGGACCAAAACTTGCCAGACGGCAATATATTGGGGACGTGTGGTAAGCATGCCGCACTTCCCTCGCCATTTAGTTCTGACCTTCGCTACCTAGGGCGCTAAATGTAGCTTCCCATTTTTTCTCATGATGCTGGGTACAACACCGACTTTGCCCTCACGGGAATCGAACACTGAATTCTCGCATGAAAGGCGAGTGCGCTAGCCACTAGACCAAGGCGAGAGGACAATTAAATTATTGCAAAAGAATAAAGTGCTTGAACTAAATTTCTTTATTTACGTTTAAATAAAAATTATAAAATCATAACTTTAAAATTTAATTTCAGACAATAATTTCATACCTTAATTAAATACAATGAAATTAATATGTACTAAGATTAGATTAGATTCATCCTGGGAAGGGGAGGATTCCAATCCAGACAACGCAGCCAATTATTGAGGTTATTGGCCCCCCAACCCCCCTTATGACTAGTAGAGGAAACCTCTCCTGTTCATGAGATTAAGGACTTTCCCCAATAGTCCTTCTTGCAATACGATCTCCTCCGATCTAAACGTGCCGAAGATCTCGTACAGCAATTTGTCGATTGCAACGCCGTCGAACAATAGGTGAGAGGCCGTCTCCCTCCTCTTCCTGACATAGTCTGCACAAGGGTTCCGAGTTAATTAACTCCACCTTGCCCACATGTTTTTTAAACCTACAATGCTCTGTAAATAGGCCTGCTATCAGACAAATCTGATTCCTGCTTAGGCCTAGGGTTTCTCTGGTTATTAATATGTATTTAAATTGATTTAATATGAACCGTATCAGAAAACATCCTGAATTAGGATAGTTAAACTTTGAAGTTTCGGTTTCTTTAGATATTTTTTTTTTTTTAATTTAAGGCGCTTCAACGTCATTAGTGCCCGGAGCCTTCTCAGTGCACTGCCGGCCTCCGATCAGTGTTCTCTCACTACAGACATCACTGCCAATCACCGAACCGTGAGTGGTAGAGGTTCCTAGGAAGAAAAAATCTCCGCGGAGGACCTCCGCGTGGGAGTCCAACGCACTAACTACTTAGCTAATCCCTCCCCTTTTTTAGGTACTCATTATTATTATTATTTATTATTGTTACTTATTTGTTATTAGCTTTTTTTTTCTATTGTCCTTGTTTATTATTTGTGGCGCGGATCGCTCTATGTGGGAGCAACTTTCGTGTGTGTCTTTAGCTCACCTCCGGCAAGACAATGATGTACTTTCGAAGCTCAAATCACCTACTGTATGTACCTATATCTTTTAAACTACACTTGTAGGATACAGGATTGACACACAGCACCAAGTCCGTTCACTTCATTGATCTCCCAAGCAATATAGTTTCTTTGAAGTCTTTTTTTTAAAAAAAACAATAAGATAATATTTCGTGAACTTTTACAAATTTAATACTGCCATAATATTCACCTTTGCCTTATTTCGAACAAATACACACACACACATACATACACACAAAAATAGAAATAAAATATCCAAAAATTGTGTACTTAATAAGGAACTAGGAATTTTTTTCACAGAAAAGTTATATAGAAAAGTGAAAAACTAAATAAGTAATAACCATGAATGAAAATAAATAGAACAACATCAATTTTGATGATGTTACATTTGTGGGATATGTTTACTCATGTTAGTGAGTGTAAAAGGCAGAATAATATGATGATTTGTATAAAAACTGGTAGTGTGACTGTCTCTGTTTGTTGAAGTAGAAGGGCTGGTATATGTATGTATACAGTTAGAAGAGGATAAGAAAGCCTGATGATGTCATTCCATTCCTTAACCCTGGAAGAGTTTTACTGACTGGGACAATGGGATGTACTCGGGTTAAATTACAACCACACACAATATTGCCATGGGTAGACAAATTCTAACAGATTCACTGGAATAAATCCCACAGCACACATTTTACTTCTCTTACGTTTATTATACGGAATACCAAGGGGAATAACTACAAACACAACAATTTCAACGGATCCAAAAAATAAAAATAAATATTTAGTACTTTTTGCTAATCCTTATATTACAATTTTTTTTTTTTATTTAGTTGTAATACAGTACCAACACAAAATGTATTTTGCATGTAATGCTGTTATATGTAAAGATAATGAACTGACTAGTAGAACGTGAGCAGGTACCCTATCCAGTGATGGATTAGAGTGATTTGTTTATCAAATGAAGAAATGAAATGTGAAGTAAAATGAATGTATGGGTGTGAATGTAATTATGCTAGTTCATAATGTCGTTCAGTGAGTTCAATCAGTATCAAGTTTGTTTAGGTTAGATGTAACAAGTCTTGTAGCCATCTCCGTTTTAGTCTTCTTACTGGAACTACAGTTTGACATGATACTTAGTTTACAGTCAATGTGCTGTTTGTTGTACTGTTCATGTTCGGTAATTATCTAAATTTAAATTTGCCGCCGTAAAGAATTTAATAACTAAATATAAATATATCACTCTATAGGCTGTGTCCTAATCGTAGAGAGGGGGTAGTCCCTTTAAACTTGCCCTCTCTAGCTTAGTCACAAGTTAACGCTCGACCAAGCAACATAGTGTGTGTGAATATTCGCCCATGCGATTTGGACTTCCTATGTGCGTTTGGTGAAAACCTATGCGTTCCATCTGGTTTTCATCGGAGTTAGTAGTGAGAAGTCGATTTCTTGTCGGGTGAGTGTCTCTGGATTCTCCCGGCCTGTTAAGGTTGGACGGCCAAGCACGTGGGCTACTTGCGTTGCTTCTCCGGCCTTACAGCTTTCCTGGAGCCCGTTTAAATCTTCATCTATTTTCATCAGCCGTACTGTGTGGACAACGACGCTGGAATTACGGGCATATGGTTCTTTTTTGTTCCCTTTCCTGTCTCCTATTTCCTTCAATTCCCCATATGGGCTGAAGGACTTCAGTCGGACCACACTAATTTTAAAGGTGTCTGCGTTTAAAGGTAAGCGCCACTCCTTTTGGCTTGTTGAATTTGATAACTATTTTTTGCTACTCATTTTGCATTTATTTAATATTCATTTGTTCATGTTATATGAGCCCCTTGGCTCACTCTTTAATCTTTCTATGCAGTCCACTTACTATTTTCGGTAATTTAATATTTTCTATTAGTTTCTTTTAAATTTTACTTTAGTTCATTTATTTTCATTTAACAGAACTCACCTTTTAATTTTCTTTTATTGTTAATTTTATTTCCTGTTTTTTTTTATCAAACAGTTTCAGTGTTTGTGTCTTTATGTATTGTTTCGTTTGTAACATAGAAAGTAGGTGAAAGGATACTCTGCAGTATGCGAGATTGGAATGTCTGCATTTTGTTCAAATGTAACTGTTTAGCCGCTCCCCAAAGCTGAAGTCCGTATGTCCAAAGTGGTTTCAGTAGAGTCTTGTAAATTAGGAGTTTGTTGTTTATGTTTAATGTGGATCTTATCTTTAGTAATCTGTATAACTGTTTGAAACGTAAATTAAGTTCAAGTCCAAGTTAGTCGTTTGTCCAAGTGTATCCCTAAATATTTTACAATTAAAAAAAAAACTAATTCTTAAAAATTAATTTTTTTTTTTTTAATTTATTTAAAATAAGGTAGAATAGAATAGTTGAAAGTGGGTGGTCCTAATGGATCTATCCCAAAATTGATCTATTGTGAGAACTTACTTTAAACATTGGCTCAGAACATATACATCATAAGCAGGCTCCAAAGCAGCCTGTGGGGAGGGGGGCGCCTCCGTATAACTGGTTACCGTGGACGATTCATTACTCAATTTGGAAGAATCTCGCTCTTGCCAGGCCTTTGCAATCGCAAAGGGGACTTAAAGCGATATCTTTGTGGCGAAATCACGAAAAATCTGCAACGACTACTATTGGCCAGGCACAAATGCTTTCTGTGTTTACACTGCCCGGTCAAACAGATCCACCATGCGATCCTGGTTTTCCGCAGGTCTGTCGTAAGGATTCTTTGAGGAACTTTTAATGGAAATCTTTCGCTTGCCTTTGGCCAGTGGAATTTCTCTACCAGCTCTCTGATTTGCTACAAACCAAGGACGTAAAAAGTGACTTTGGACAAGGATTTCCTAAAAGGTTCTATGAAAAGATGTACTTGAACAATCTCGGGTCAGTTCATCTGCTTTCTCACAGCCAACATATCCTGCATGCACTGGCGGCTCCTAGGATAGAGTAAAAGAAATTAACAGGTAACTCGACTTCAATTTTATTACCTTTTTTTTTTTACTTATTCGGATGCAAGCTGCAGATAAAATAACGTATTATATTCACGTATACAGTGGTATTAATGTTAATATCTATTCATCAAAATTGATATACGAGTATATGTCCAACTGTTTACAACTGTTCTTTGTTCCAGATGGCCACAGGTTTATGTACTATAAAATACGTTGACAAATATGGAATTGGCAAATATAATGTCGTCAAAAGTTTGTACAATCAGTCCACGGACCATAACATTTTATCATTTTCTTTTTATGTTAAGCCAAGTTCTTTTTAACATGGCGCTTAAGGGTTTTTAATTACCTCATGATCCTGGCGAAAAATATTGTGGAAGCTGTGCATGATTTGTTATAGTTAGTCCCAGTCCTCTGTTCTATTATGCTGATCTGTAAATCCTAATCTATACTATAATAACTTTATATTATTTAAAAAAAATCTGGTGTGAAACACTCACACAACTTTCTCTCACTCCAGTTCTCAAAATGATAATTGACAAATTTTATAGTTTGTGTACCAAATTTAATGAAATTCGTCGAAAACTGAAAAAACTGTTCAGTAAAAGCGCACTTCCGGTTTACTAATTTTCTTGAAACTCGAATTTTGGCAACCCATTTATTTCTAACTAATTATGTTTGGATGATAGAATTGTATAATCAACTATAATAGCAATTTGATGAAAATCTAACCCCACCCCTCCCCTACAAGTGCCCTTAAAAGAATTTTCCCAGAGAAAGTTTTTAGATAAAAGTTTGTAATAGGTGCTGTTTGTTTTATATAAGAAGTTTCCTACAAAATCGCGGAGCCATTTTTGGCGAAATTGCGAAAAATGAATAAATAATTAGAAAGTGGTAAAAGTAATCGTGACTTCCGGTTTTTTCCGATTTTTATCAAACTCGGAATATCAACAACATATTCAATCCTAATTAACATTATTTAGATGATAGAATTGTTTAATAAACTGAAATAACACTTTTGATGAAAACCTAACCCCACCCCTCCACCATAACTGCCCTTAAATGAATTTTCCCAGAGAAATGTTTCAAATAAAGTTGTAGCTCTTTATATGTGTAAATTGATATACCAAGTTTGAAGAAAATCGTTGGAGCCATTTGTGAGAAAATCGCAAAAAAGTAAAAAAAACTACTTGTAAAGTGGTACTTTCGATTGAGGAATTTTGACAGATGACCCACTGTCCGATCCCATGGTGATACCTAAACGGAAATATCAAGTTTCAACTTTCTACGATTTTCGTTTCTGAGCTATGCTGTTCAAATTACACACACACAAAACATACACACAGACCATTTGCTAAAAATCACTTTTTTGGACTCAGGGGATCTCATAACGGATATTTCCGATGAAAACTCCATATCGAAAATTTGACACGAGTACATACTTTCCTCTTACTAGGAGTAAGAGAAAGTAAAAAAAATGAATCTCATGACACGATGACATAATGTGTCGAATTGACATAAAATTTGTTTAGTCTTCTTAGAAGCAATCTTCATGGAAAAAATCGATGACAAATAAAATATATATATATATATTCTTCATTTCTTTATTTGTCCAAGACAAATATATATATATATATATGAACTCACAAAAGCAAATATAAGCGCTTATTGACTGATAAAAGAAGCACTATATCCCAACAGTATATAGATATATTGGTCGTAAAAATATTGTAAGGATAAAACAACATTGCTGTAGGTAGTAAAATAGAGGAAGACAAAAGATCCATTTTCTATAGTGAAACAAAAAAAATACATACTGCAATTTTCTTAGTCGTTTATAAAATGGATTAAATATTCTCTATAAAATATAAAAAACAATTTTTTGGTGAAAGTCAATTTCGATAAACTGTCATTTCTATAAATTAACTATTCTGACAAAAAAAAAAAAAACCCTATGGCGCAACAGCCCATGAAAGGCTAAGGCTTGCCAGACGGCGATTTGTATGGGATGGGGTGTGTGGTAATTACGCTGCAGCTCCCACCCCGTTTAGTTCCAGCTTCCTCGCTACCTAGGGCGCTACTAACTGTAGCTTCCCACTTTTTATCAAGATGCTGGGCCATCATCGACTTTGCCTTCACGGGAATTGAACCTTGAATTCTCACACGAAAGGCGAGTGCGCTAAGTGCTAGACGAACGCGTGAAGACAATATTCTCACAAGCCTAATTAAATTTTAACATAGTTTTCGCATTTTAGAACATTAAAAAAAAAATCGTCAAGTTTTTCAATATAATAAGTAAAATAAAACTGAGAGTAATTATTAAAATAATAATAATGAATGATGTTTTTAATTTTAAATGTAAGCGTCAAAAAAACAAAAGCAGCCATTACATTTTCTCACTAGTGAAATAAAGTAATATTATTCAACTCATATTGGTCCGATATCTAGTAACAATACGCCCAAAAAAAAAAGAAGATCAAAACAAATCCCCAGTTACAGTGGATTTGAGGTTATACCTAACAGAGCAGGTTATAAAGGGAGGGAATAATTTGACTTGAATTAAATGTAGTGGAAGAATGAAATGCAAAAATAATATTTAAGTGAAGCAGTTTTGGAAAATAAAAAATAGTGGATTTACCTTCAAAAATAGTGTATTTAGAGTCAGGTACTATAATATAAGGTCATTGCAATTAAAGAGACAAAGGCACAAGAAATCCGTTAGGAAAATAACAATGCCACTTGGCCAACTGTTTTGTAAGAGAACATCCCCCCGTTAGAGAGGGCGTTCCTTCAACACAGTCTGCATTCTGCTTTCAAAGCCAGAACACTTGCTTCAGGAATCGCTGTCAGTGCCAGTGATAGAGATTTGCCTTTATTCTAGATAAACATCTGATTTATTAGGATATAGTTGTGAATATTGTAAACCATTTAAATTCACTTAGAGAATATATTTATTTCAAAAACAGTGGTGCTCTCTTGATTATTACTAACACTTCTCTCTTAAACATATATACTTACAAGCCTTTTTACTAAACCGCTCGTGCTACTATAAACATAAATCACACCACACCAATAATATTTCATAAAGAATATTCTCAATATTTGCTCAATTTTCATTTTTTTTTAAATATATATCAATTATAAAGTTGCATAAAAAAAAAAATTAATATTCAACACGTGAGAGAAAGTATGTTTACATTCTCTTTTAGATGTCACACTCATTGCGCTCATAAATACGTGAATTCGAGTGTAAAAAAAGTATTACTGTACCCACTGCCTGTCATTGTTATTTGAAACGTTTAAAAAAATTAAAAAAAATAGAAAAGGAAAATAGATTTTACCTAGTTCGCTTGAATTCGTGGGGTTAAATTTCAAAAAATTATATATGGACAGTTGAATGTTATTTATGCTCTCATTTGGATATAAACACTTTTACTATCTGCCTGGATAGGGGCTTGCTCCGCCGCTGCTCCAATACTTATTAGGGCAACTGAGTGTAATTTCAAGGTTAGCAGAAAGTCGTGTGAGTGTCTCACACTAAATTATTGTAAATACGAATAAAAAACAATAGTTATTTGCAATGTAGGGTTTAGTTTAATTAGAACTGGTTATAAAATGATAATGCTGTTAGACGATAGGAGGGGATATTTTGGGTGCTTTAGTGTGAGAACATTGATAATAAGAGGGAGGTAAAATTGGAATGGAAGAGATATTGAGAGAAAACCGAAAAGAGAATGACTTTCTCATACTACTAGGTTAAAGTTGAACCCGTAACGAGCCACCCTTATCACCCTGGAACTGTTAAAGCTAGGTTAGAGTGTATATATAACAGTTACCCGCCTAAACCGCTCCACGCCCTTCTTTCTGTAACCGCGGTCGATCCATTTCCCACGGCCATACGCATCTAACTACACAAAACACACACCACTACCGTACAACCCTATAACTAAACCTACAACAACGGAAACAACTGCTACAAGAGGACGTGTTATCGCCCACGGTCAGGCCAGCACGCCTGATTGGTCCACCCTGTCGGCCTTCTAACGCGATCCGAAATAAATAGAGCGTGCATACTCCTACTCTTCCAGGCTGACGAACAACCACTACCTCCTCCAACCAACTTCTATAATATACGTACACACTCTCATCACATCTAACTACTCCACATGATATTCTCCACTCTTACACCCTTCCCAGATTTCCTTCGTCCAAAAAAAAAACAAATAACCAACAGCCTTTCCCTGTCACTCTGAGTTACATCAACCAATAATAATAATAAAAAAAAAAATCACTTTCATTTCATTGATAGCCTATGTATCATTAAACAAAAATGAACTGTAATGCTTTTCTTACACATGAATGAATCTTATTCATTATCAAAAACAATTATGTTTTGACAGAACTGTTAAATGATCTATAAAAATGTTTTTTTTTTCAATACTTTATTTACATCAGATTTACCGCGTGAGTAAACCATTTTTTATTTTATTTTCCAAATTGCACTACACTGTATTCTTCAATTATTGTTTTAAGCAATATATTTAAATGGCTGGAGTATTTTAGAGATATAAGACAAAATTTATTCAATTCCTTTATTCTGTAATAGATATTTCTTTAATAATTTAAGAGATAGTATTACCGGTCGTGTCGAATATTGTAATATCTCATAAAACGAAAACATAAATAGGAACTGAGATTTGATACTATGTTAGCTATAAGTGACATAAAGGTTTTAATAAAAATCCGTCAATCAAAGTGAGAAATAATTAAAAATAATGATTATAAACAAATTATCTAAACAAAAGTAATACAAAAAAAAAAAGTCCAAGAAGAGCTTCTAAGTACATTCAAAACAAAGCTTCGGGAAATATTGCGCTCTCAGTTCTTCAGAAAAATTAAGATCAAAGCACATTGGCGATTTTACCTTCGCCTCTCTGGTAAGATTTTACCTTCGCAGATCAAAAACAGGCCTTGGATGCTTAATTTAAGGAACAGTGCAGAAAGCAGGATCCGGGACTGAAGACTTTGACTCTTCTAAATCAGGAAATGCCGCAGGATTCCTTGGGTGGTTGTTTTGGTCACCAACGGCCATGTTGACTGGTTGATGTCGGCTAGGATTTTCTCCGAATCTGAGGAGTTTGTATTAGCTATCCAGGACCAAGTGAACGCTACAAGAGCTTATAGAAGACATATATTGCATGATTTTAGTGCATCCGGCAAATATTGTCTTTATGCGAAAGTTCACATATGTATACAACATATTGCAAATGGGTGTGAGGTAGTAGCGGGTACGGAATATCTTCACAGGCATAATATTGTAGCTAAAATATGCCATCATGCTCCCCGAGTAGAATGGTAGAAAACGAGAGAGTAAAAAGTTTGTATACTGAGACGAGACCATAATTACAGATCACGCTGTGAGCCATAAACAAGCCAAACAACCTTGCCATTGACAAAGAAAGAAATAAGACAAATATAATTGAAATTGCGGTGCCCTGTGATGGGAGCTGAAAAATTTAGGAAATACTTGAAGCTGGCGGAAAAGTTAAAATAGTTGCACAGCCTTTTGATAGTGTCGACTGTCTTCTCCTCGAACGATTTAGTACCAAACACTACGATTGAGATTATTAATCAGATTGGTTTCCCTTACCGTCGCCGTAATTACTAAAGTCCAGAAGGCAGAATTATTGGATTCAATATCTTCAGAAAAGTCCTCATTATTCCTATTTCATTTATGATAAATAGGTATTTAGATAAATTTTATAAATAAATAGGCATTCAACTGTAATAACATAATAATAATAATAATAATAATAATAACTAGGGGGTTATGATGGCTATCCAAGATAAACTTATTGGCTAAAAAATTAATTAAATACTGTTAAGGACGCTGCAATGAAGGACGATATCTGTAGGCGGTGCGGCGAGAAACCCGATACAATTCACCATATCATCAGTGAATGTATAGTTTTAGCTCAATATCTATACCAAGTGTCACAACAAGTTTGCAAAAAATTATCTCACGAGAATTGGCAATTAGTTGTGGATATGTATAGGCGAAGGATGCACTATAATATATAGATACGTCCCATCCACAGTGTTAGAGGACGGTACTATGATGTCAGTTACTATTGACAGGAATATTTATCTTAATAAGCCAAATTCATACTTGAAGATAAATTAGGGAAGGATTTTAAATTAATAGACATGGCTGTGCTTAACACGCACAATCTCACTAACAGTGCTGAGGAAAATCTGAGAACGTTTGCAGAAATTGAAGAAAAAAATTGCGAAAGTATGCATAGCAGAGAGATTCTAGTTATCCTCCTTTGCGTCCTCACATGCGTCCTTCCATGCGGTACTAAGCTTCACAATCTTCGTCCCGCATTGGGCAATTTATATAAGAGGAGGGATAAGCTCAGATTTCCACACGGAGGCCTCGGATTCGAATCCAGCAGTGCTACCCTAAGATTTTCTTTAGGAGCCTCTAGAGCTCACTGTCCAGTGAACTTGAGAACATGCTCGAAGCTATCACCCTTAAACAATCTAAATCTACATCTAGCCATTTATATTTAAAAGGCCGTCGTCATCTTAGATATATGCCGCATTGTGCGGCTACACCTAAATAATGTATGAACGTGTGTTTGGTGTAAACCACATTTTCATAAGAAATACCAGCTTATAGTTGAGAAAAGATAATAAATAATAATAGAATACCGTGTGTCCCCTGGCCCCCAGGCTCTGACGGGGTAATGATACCGAAGTCGCCCTCTACACCAGCTTTGCTGCGTTCAATTTAAATAATAATAAAAGTCGTTATTTACAAATTTAAATTTGCAAAACAAAACTTTGCAGATCTTATTTTGACAGAAATCTTTTCATATATTTTTTTTCTAACCCGTCAGAGGTGTTTGTACTTTTTTTCCTTTTACCTTTCTTACTATATTATACTCTTTATGTTTTTTAGTAATTTGTTTTGTTTCTCTTACTCGTATCAAATTTTGGAAATTGAGTTCTCAACAAAATAAATGTTTTAAGGTCTCCAAAATAAAAAAAAAAAACAAAAACAGTTTTTAGCAAATGATCTATGTGTATGTATGTGTGTATGTGTGTATATATGTGTGTGTGTGTGTCTGTGTGTGTATGTGTATGTTTGTAAATGTATGAAGAAAATATCTCAAAAAACTTAAAAAATTATAAGAAGCTCAAAGTGGACAAACCTGCACAAAGCGGACAAAGGTGAACAAAGCGGACATTAGGTTTCCCCACCAACCACTATCATCTGACAAGCCCGCAAGGGGTATCTGTTGCATGAAATTACTTGGGGAGTAGCGACCCCATGGGTTACCACAGCTCAGTACTCCATGCACTTCGTCAGAATAGTATACAATACACTTAAACTATATACACTCTACACTTTGCAGACAAGGACAAACACCGTACACAAATTAGGGTCTCCGTCCCTAGTTAATATTGGCGTAAGCCAAGGCAGAAGGAAGGGATTAGTTCAGTAGTAGCAAGCTGGACTAGCAACGCAGAGATCCCGGGTTCGAATCCAGCAAGCTACCTTTAGATTTTCTCTTCCTAGGAGCCTCTACAACTCACTGTACGGTGATGAGCAGTGTTGTCTGTAGATTGTAGTTTATTGTAGGGGATTATTGTACTGCGATCTGAAAGATCTATTGTGCCCCTCCCTAGCCTTCTCCAATGCACAGCCGGGCCTCCAAGCAGCGTTCTCTAGCTATTCACAACATTGTCCATGAGTGGACAGTGAGTTGTAGAGGCTCATAGAAAGAAAAAATCTAAGGACAACATGCTGGATTCGAACCCGGGTCCTCCGCGTTCCTAATCCAGTGCCCTACCTTTGAGCTAATCCTTTCCTTCTTCCTTGGCTTTCGCCAATTAACTAGGGACGGAGACCTTAGTTTGTGTACTGTGTTTCTCCTTGACTGCAAAGTGTAGAGTGTATGTAGTTTTTTAAGTTTATTGTGCACTGTTCTGATGAAGTGCATGGAGTACTGAGCTGTGATAACCCGTGGGGTCGCTACTCCCCAAGTAACTGCATGCAACAGATACCTCTCGCAGGCAAGTGTTGTCTATAATAGAGAACACTGTTTGGAGGCCGGCTGTGCATTGGAGAAGGCTCTGTGAGGGACAATAGATCTTTCATGTCGCAGTGCGATAATCCCCTATAATAATCTACATCTACATCATTTGACAATTTATGCTTTTGAACAAAACCCATCAAGCAGAACTGTAACTTTATCGACAGCGATTTATTCGAAAGTTTTTCGCGATTTACTTGAAAATTACTACAGATATTTTTTTTTTTTTTTGTAAATAACTTCATTTATATTTTCTACAAACATAAATGTTTAATGTTTTTTCTAGGAAAAAGGATTTCCGGGGGCGTGGTGGTAATTCTGAGGGAGCTGCAACTTTAAGCTGTATTGTTATGTGCAATGTATAATTTTCTACCACCTATATATCTATATAATATTAAAGTATATTAATCATCATTGCTAGAATTGCAAATTAGAGGAAAACATGTTAACCAAAAGTGCACCTTCACAGAATTAATCTTTGAGTTAATTGTAATTGTTCAAGTATACTAAACGATTTTCTTAATATCGCTAACTGCAATAAATAGAAACACTATCATTTTTATTTAATACAATAAAAATTGCCAGTTTTATAATAAATTTGGACTGTTTTTATAATTGTATTAATTATAATTGTTTTGGTTGGTTCCGCAGAGCTGGAAAGCATCAGAGACATTTTCCATGTTAGCCTGCTTCTTTTTGAGGTCATCGACCAGTTTCGGGCGTTCGCCCATCTTCAGGATGTGTTTGTCAAACAGTGTGATAACACAGACACAGCACAGAGCAAATTCAGTTTACACACATTACATTTAAGAGTGTGTAAACTGAATTTGTTCTGTGCAAGTCTGGGTTATCACACTGTTTGACAAACGCATCCTGAAGATGGGCGAACTCCCGAAACCGGTCGATGACCTCGAAATGAAGCAGGCTATCATAGAAAATGTCTCTGATTATTAATTATAGTTAAAAGAATGTCAATTTCACACCACTTTTGTTTTTTTGTTTTTTTAAATAAAATATCAAATCTTCTCGAAAAAGCAATTGAAATTTTAATGATTTTTAAGAAAGTGATCGAGAAATCTACAATATTTAATTTTAAGTACAAATCATACAAATCATGTTAAGTACCCGTTATAACCATTTATATATAGGTAAAGTGTTAATATATATAAATTTATCTTTGTGTGTGTGTGTGTGTGTGTGTGTATGTATATATAAATAAAGTTAGTACAAACTTTGTGTATACTTAGTGGGGTCCAAACTGTATGGAGTGGCTAGAGCAGCGTCAAGTGCTTACAAAGTACGGTTTCTACATGTTTCAGCCATCTCCAAGAATTAGATATTCCAGTAGCAAGATACCGCCCCCACTAACCCAGCCAGCGCCTCGCACACTCTCTGTCTCTCTCTCTATATATATATCTAGTGATACCCATGGCTCTTTAACCATTACTATTGTGAAAAAGTCACCCACTCATTCGGGACGGCGCCAAAACTACTACTATAGAATACAAGATTAGTCCTACTTATCCAAACGACCACTATAAAAATTATATTCATTTATTTTCGATTGTTTTTTAGATATATTACTTTCTCTTACTCCTATTAAGAGGAAGTATTGTAATCGTGTCAATTTTCGATATCGAGTTTTCACCGGAAATATCCGTTTTGAGGTCCCCTGAGTCCAAAAAAGTGTTTTTAGCAAATGGTCTGTGTGTGTGTGTATGTGAACAGCTAGCTCAAAAACGAAAAACCGTAGAAAACTGAAACTTAATATTCCGTTTAGGTATCACCATGCGATCTGACTGTGCGTTATCTGTCAAAATTCCACAACGGACGTACCACTTTACTAGTTGACTTTTTTACTTTTTGCGTTTTTCTCAAAAATGGCTCCAAGGATTTTCTTAAACTTATACATCAACTACATATACAAGGAGCTACAACTTTTATTTGAAACATTTCTCTGGGAAAATTGATTTAAGGGCCCTTCTGGGGGAGGGGTGGGGTTAGGTTACCCTCTAAAGTGCTATTTCAGTTATTACACAATTCGGTCATTAAATAATGTTAATTAGAATTAAATATGTTGTTGAAATTCCGAGTTTGAGAAAAATCGGAAAACCGGAAGTGCTTTTGTTTTAACACTTTACTAAATATGATTTTTTCACTTTTTCGCGATTTTCTCAAAAATGGCTCCGACGATTTTCTTGAAACTACACATATAAACTAAACATTCAAAGGTCTACAACTTTTATATAAAACATTTCTCTGGGAAAATTCATTTAAGGCACTTTTAGAAGAGGGGTAGTGTTACAGCTTCCTCTAAAGTGGTATCATACTTGATTACAACTCTATCATCCAAATGAAATTAATTAGAAATAAATAGTTGGCCAAAATTCCGGGTGTGAAGAAAATCAGTAAACCGGAAGTGCGCTTTTACTGAATAGTTTTTTTCAGTTTTCGACAAATTTCATTAAATTTGGTACACAAACTATAAATTCGTCAATTATAATTTTAAGAACTGGAGTAAGAGAAAGTTGTGTGAGTGTTTCACACCAGATTTTTTTTTTTTTTTTTTTAAGTTACTATCGCAGTATCACTTTTTTCCCTTAACATTACACTTTATATGTTAAAAAAAATATTTTTTTTTGCACTATATATTTATTCTTTTTACCAGTCAAACTTATTAGGTAAGTACTTATCCACCTCCCACTCCTGTATTTATTCTGGGACAAATATGGCATGATAAAATTTGAGTAAAAGTAAATTTGTCATTTTTTTTTACAATTGTGCAAACAGGAGTAAGAGAAATGAATTACATAATAAAAATCCGGCGTGAAATATTCTCATAACTTTCTCTTATACCAAATTACGTATTTTTTAATGATTTTTTTTTTTATTTTTTTTATTTTTACGATCATTATCCAGTTAAAAAATTTTCACATAAAACTGAAAATGTCGACTGCCTAAGGGAACTTGTGATAGAACCGGGGTTGTAGGGTAAAACCGGGTATGCATATATCTTGTTCCTGGGTGTTGGTAACTCTTGCATCATTGCACTTAGATCTTAAAAGTACCCATCAAGAGATTATAGCCATGAAACTTATTTGTGTGAGATGTATTGTTTATGTGTGTTTTATGGTATTATATCTTATCAGAGACATTTTCCGTGGTAGCCTGTTTCATATTGTGGGTATCGACCGATTTCGGGCGTTCGCCCATCTTCAGGATGCGTTTTCCAGACTGTGAAAATACAGATTTGCTCTGTGCAAGACTGTTTTTACACTGTCGGTTTGGGCGAACGCCCAAAACCGGTCGATGACCACAAAATGAAACAGGCTATCACGGAAAATGTCTCTGATATTATATCTTATTTTGTAGTTTTCTGTGGCTATTACAACTTTACACTGATCAGTAGAATTCTTCTTCTTAGTCTTGGCCACATCTACCTTGCGGTGTAGAGGTTTGACAAAAAGAGCGCCATCTATCTCTATCTAGCGACAATTTTTTGGACTCTGCTCATCCTTTTTCTCGTCCGCTAGTTCCTTTTTTACCATTATCCAGCCAACTTATCCTTCTCCTTCCTCTGAGTCGCTTGCCAGAAATCCTAGCTTCCATCACTTTTCTAGGAAACCGATCTTCCTCCATCCTGCTTACATGGTCGAACCAACTAGCTGCGCTGTCTCAATGATTTAATCGACCGGTTTGAATTTTTTTACATGGTTCTGATCGTAGTGTTTCTGATACGGTCTCTCCTGTTCTTACCCTCAACTTTCCGAAGAAACTGAAGCTTGCAGGCGACTACGATCAAATTCCTTTAGGGAATGATACGTCTGCGTAGGTAAGTTGGGGCAGGAAAGAATGGAGCGGTATACTGCCATTTTTGTGTCCTTGGCCACTTCTCTCTTGCTGAGGAACTTTCTATTGATAGGGGAGAACAGCCTCCCCGCAGCGGCCACTCTAGCATTAATTTCCTCCTTTAACCTTCCGCTCTCGCTAATCGTTACTCCTAGGTAGTTGAAACTGGGGACCTGTTCCTCAAACTAATTAACAGTCAAGAGATTATAGCAATGAAGCTTATTTGTGGGTCAAAATTTTTTATGTTTGTTTTATGGTATTGTATCTTATTTTGTATTTACCTGTGGCTATTTCAACTTAACAATGATCAGTAGAATTAATGGTACTTTTAATAGACTTAGTAGATATGTGTTTAGACAAAAGATTTTCCTCTCGTTTTTTTTTTGTTTTTTTTTTGCACACAAGATTTTTTGTAAAGATAGTATGGGAATGGGAGGTAGTACCAGGTATAACATATTCTGCACCATGACCTGTTTGTACGTACATATAAGGTTGAGAAAAATGTTATATACTTGTTGTAATATGGCCATGCAACTAGTAGTGAAGAATTGGAGATTACTGACCTAGCTCTAAAATAATGGTTCCGTGATTGTGGGGTTTACACAAATTGTACCCACAAGTGACAACCATTAAATGCCAGTTTCAATGGGAACACTAAGTACTTTCTACGCGGCCAGAAATCATCAAGATATGTCTTTTTAACTGTCCGGAAAGAGTTGTAACACAGTAAAAATTTAACCAAGTTTTTTGGGTTCCTGCATGAACGACAATGAAAGACTCAGAAAAAACACAACAAATAAGAGGCTGAAGATTGTGAAAACAATCAGCTCTTCTGAAGACGAGAACCAAATGCGATGTCTTCCTTATGTCAAAGGAGACGATAAAAGGAGATTTGATGACTTAAAAATCAGCCAGTTTCAGTTAAGTGCCTAAAATGTCAGCATTGCGCGCTCACGTAGATTGTGCGGGTGGGATGAAGATGGTTTAAAATAATGCCAGTGCTTAACCGGCTGACAACATAAAAGTACGTTTACCTGACAACTTTACCTGTTTTATCCCACAAAGTATCGGCTTTCACCCGAAGGCGTATAAACATAAATTTTACTATTTTGATTATGATCAATAGCATCTAAACTTTTTCATCAAAAGCATCTAAATTTTGTCTCTATAACTGTATTATTTATCCTCCCCTATTATTAAATTGAAGTTTCAACAACAAAAAAAGTAATCAGAGATATTTTTGTAATGACATGGCAAGGTCATAGCAATGTTAAACCTTCACAACACATAACAAAGAAAGAATAATTTATAACTAACGGCCTAGCCGGCTGCTGTCTTCAAGACAAGGCCGCGGCCAAACAAACAAAACCAAGGATCGATGCTTTACATCAAAGCAAGCACCGCTAAGGCTGGCCACTGACCTAAATCGCTGGTTACCAAACTAACCAAGGTCGCACAAGGTCGCATACTAGGACAGATGTATTGGTGTGAGTGTTGCTAACACTAATATATAAACTTCGCCCCATTGGAAGATGGGATGATGATTATACTTCAGTACGTCTTCAAGATTATTATACGAGCAGCAGTTTCCGCGTCCCTATACAGTTTTTATTTATACTTATTTCCTTAGTTGTGCATCTTAGTTCATTTATTTTAATCATTCTAAATTATTAGTTATTTATCTCCTATTTTATTTCTAAGTATTTCTTGTTAATAGTTACCATTACTCACGTTTAAATTATTGTTCAAATACAGTCTATTTTTAAAAAAGTCCGTGTTAATACTTGGAGCACTAACTTTCAAAAATCTCTAAACTAACTTCCGCCCTCTTCAAGACATCTACTACATACCTCAGGAATCACAATAAACGATTCCATTACATCTGGGGGTATCACGGTGGGATCAGAACATCCATTAAACGATTCCACTACATTTTCCATGATAGCCTGTTTCTTTTTGTGTGGTCATCAACCGGTTTTGGGCGTTCGTCCATCATCAGAATGCTTTCTACCAAACAGTATGATAACATAGATTTGCAAAAGAAGCAGGCTATCATGGAAAATATCTCTGATGCTTTTCAGCTCTGCGGACCCAACCACCACCACTTAAAAGTAACACTGACATCCAAGTTTTTCTTCTTAGCTACGCGTTTAACAATAAGTGAAAATAATAAAAAAATTTTTAAGCTTAAATAAAATAACCTATAAATTTTATGAAAAATACAAAACGATAAAACAGGTAAAGTAATGGAAAACACTAAGCAGTAGATTGTAGATGTTACTCAAAACTAGGGTAACTCAGACATTAACACTCAAACATAAAAACACATACACACATACAATTAATGTAACGTATATATGTGAAGTGAATAAGGTATAAACTAAGCATTAAACCATCTGGGAAATTGGTGAAAACCTTACAACGACCCTTTCCCATTTCCTATCCTATAGAAATATTCCACCGGCTTTAATACATGTTAGAAACATTTGCATTTTGTAAATGTTAGTGGTAGTAAGGTACACCATTGCGGTCCTAAGGGTAAATGATGCACTACCAGTGGTTAAAGACTAGATGAAGTGGGAGAACAACAAGGTTTGCGCCTTCACTCAGGGGAGTATGGTAGTGGCAGCACTTTGCATGTATAAGAACCGTTACTGTTAACCACTCACTCATACGAGCCCCTCACTTAGCTTAATAAATTTTGCCATAAAATTATATATCAAAGTTAATTGCTCTTATAGAATAGGTGAATTGGAAATTAGTTAACATTCTGTTAACTATAATTTATCTATTTATAAATCTATATATCTTATATTTCAAACATATTTTGTATATAATTAAAATCAAGGTCAGGTTATAATAAAATAGCCGTCTAATTACATGAAATGGCATTTCATTTTTCCTGATATTGGAAATAAATTAGTAATAAAAGCTAGCATAAGGGAATCTCGTCTAAAGGAGTCTGTGTAGGTTGCGCAATCATGTTTGAACGCTTTTCTTCTATCCATCCGTTTAACATCTATGGAGAGCCTTTTCTGACGACCTTTCATTCCTGGAAATGCGGTGGCTTGTTAAGTTAAGAGGTGAGCTTCTTTAACTAAATTATTAGGCTATGGCTGGACAAGGAACTCCAGTTGGAAAAGTGTTCCCTGTGTAATACTGGTGCTCGTAAGGAAGTATACCAACTTTTTGGGAGAGTGTCCCTTATTAGTTGAATTTCATCTCCTTTACTTCTCTAAGCGTACGCTTTGTAGAGAGGAAATTGTATCCTTCTTCACAGATCAGACCTACCCTTGACCACTCTTCTTCTCCGCTATGCTTGATGCTTGAAAAGCAACATATAACTGGACTCTGATTTTTAGTCTACGATCTCACATTATTGTTATTATCAGTTCTTTTTTTTAACTCTCTCTCTCCCTCTAATTACTGCATAGTTAATTCGTACTTTTACATGATATTCTCTACCTATTTTTATTTATTTTAGTTTTTTTTTTTTTATGAGTTATTGTATCTTCACGATGAACAGTCAAATGGCTTTTGTCATTGCCTATGTTGTACCAATTTTATAAAAAAGTATATTTATACATCTTGTGAAATAATATATTATTATTATTATTATTAATTTTTTTTTTTTTAATTAAGGTGTCTCGCGGCCCTTGGGCAAGGGAGGCACTTGGATCATTACAAGTGAACACATTGTTTTGTATTCTTGTATTAGTAATACTTGGCCATCTTCATCATTGGTCCAGTGGCCGCAGCCGCATCTGTATCATTGGTCCTTCCCCTGCAGCAAAATCTCCCTGATGATCCTAAAGGACTGGTGGATTACAGCTTGCTGCATTAAAGCTAGCGTCTTTCCATTAATCTCAAGTTTGAATAGTCCACCCAGGATAGCGCGCGGTATTACACTAACTGCAGAGATGACAATAGGCACAACGTCAACAGACTCAATGCCTCTTCAAAGAGAAGCAACCTCAGCTGCCAACGGCTTGTACTTAATCAGTTTCCCATTGAAGGCCTGTACAAAATTAGCTGAGTCCGGGACTGTGACATCTATTATGTACACCTTACCCTCACTCTTATTGTGCCACACAATATCAGGTCGGGTGCCCTGTACTGTGTGATCCGTGAGCATCACGCGATCCCAATATAGCGTGTGACCGGAGCTTTCTAGCACCGGCTCGGTATCATACCGGTAGTAGAGTAGGATGACTGAGCGCATACCTAACTTTAGTGTCAACTCCCGGTGCAATATCTTAGCCATGCTATTATGCCTCTTAAAGTACTCCGTCTGTGCAAACATTGGACAAGCATAGAGAAGGTGATGGATCGACTCTGGGGCAGAGTGGCATAATCTGCACTTAATATCCAGGACACTGACATCTCCTGTAATACAGCGCATATAATACCTGGTATCCACTACCTGATCCTGAATGGTAATTAGGGTCCACTCAGTTTCTGGGTAAAGTTGCCCACGGGTGAGCCACATCACTGATGCCTCTTTGTCTATGGCGTCACCATCCAGCGCTGCGGGGTATTGCCATGTAATGCCTCTGCACGCCATGATGCGGCCATGTCGGTGTTAGAGTCCTGAACCTCCTGCACCCATGACGACGCCCTGTGTAAATATAAAGGCGTGTCCCACTTATCAGCCGTCATTACTGCACCAATCAGACTCGAGTCCCGGTGGGCCTCATTCGGGCATCTCATGAAGTCCCGCGATACTGCTATATCGCGTCCACCTTCCGAACCAGAACTCGATACTTTCGATGGCAGATCTGGGGTGGTGTTTATTTTGCGTGGTAAGTGCTATTCTGATTGAACGCTGTAGAGCTTCCAATTCAGTGGCCGATCACTTTATCACCCCGAATGTATATGACAAAACCGGAACGCAGTACGAGTTGATAGCCCGGGTCAAATTGCCACTTCGGAGACCTGTCTTAACTGTCAAGTGGAGCTGCTTAACTACTTTGTATTCTACTCCTCACGCTTGCTGTATTTCCTTCTTACCACTTGACTCAAAATATTCTATGCATAAATTTTATTTCTGTGGTTAAAACTAATAAAATTGAATTTATTAATAAAAACTAACCATAAATTATTAAGTAATTTATATATAAATATGGGTACTAAAATCCTTTGCCAATTTCAGAAATATTAACTATCTAAACAGAGGGTAATTTATAAATGGGACTGCAATTAAATATACCTTGAATGTGATTGTAATTAAGATAATAATATTATAAATTCTAGTCAGATTGCGAGAATCTGTTTTAAGACTGTAAGCTAATTTAAATCTTAATTAACATAATATATGCATTAATAAATTAAAACGAAGATAATTTAATATACAATTTAACAAACATTCTTAATAAAATATTAAATTTATAAATGTAATAATGTTATTTATTCAAGAAGAATAACGTATCATTAATTCTTAGAAGTGAATGAAGTAAGATTATTTCTTTCTTCGGAAATATTCTGAATTTAAAGGACATAATTGATGAAACGTTATTGTTAACGGAGAATATGGGAAGGAAATTAGGTCAAACTGGCAATAGTGAAAGAAAAAAGGGTCATTACACATATATGCGTTAGAAAATTGTTAAAATTTAATTGGCGATAAATTTCTAGCTACAAGAAGAATTCTAAATCTTTAGGGATGAGATTAGGCAATTACTATTGTTATTCGTCCGTGGGGAGGGATCACCAACCCCCACTTGGCCCATAAAATACCTCCCCCCCCCCACAAAAAAACAACAAACTAGGTCTAGAACAAAAATCCAGACCCGATTCATAACAGTCCGAACAAATCGGACCAATGTAGGTCTTCACTGGAAACTTGCACCTAACGAATTTCTTCTAATTTTAATTCCTCACAACCCAAGCAACCTGGTAAAAGATAGATGTTTTTTTCGCCGACTTAAAAACTCTAGTCAGGCATAATCCCTATTACGTAAGAGGTGTCTCTTTAAACTACAATTCCCAGTATGTAGCTGAGAGTGGTCTAGCAAGATATAGCAACATCTCACTATTAGCTCTATCTGGGCCTGCAAGTAGCATCTTATATTGCCGACAATCCACTGAGCTTATTGATAGCGGTGGAGTAGGCCATCGAACGCTGGAACTCGGGATACCCCACACCTGACACCAATTGTAAGATTCGGCCAAGGAACCCAAAGTAGGTCACACTCTGAAATCATACATTTATTATAATTTAACAGACTATACAGGACTAATTATACCTATAATGGAGTTGATGAGGAGAGCAATTGGGATTGATTAATTAGACGAGATATGAAGACAATATTATAATATGGCTATAAGTCTACACAAACTGCACTAGACTTGTGATGATTTTATAGAATAAAGGGTTAGATTAGAGTTATGACACGATGTGATGTATATGGTTGAATCTGATAGTTAGATGTCTAGATCTCTCACTGGCTTATATACAGGTTCTCCCCACTCTAGCCTGCTTAGGTCAGAGAGTACTAGAGAGAGTCTGTTTTCTCATACCGTTACATACCCTATATAACTGTACGCTCTATGCAACTACCATATAACCCAGACTAATACAACACTATCTCGTTTAAATATATATATATATATACCTATGCAACTATATACATACACTTACAACTATATCAAGAAAACGCGAGTAAGTAACCCTTAGCTAATCACCTAAATACTAACAATTATCTACTATTACTTATCAACTATATATTACTTGCTATCTCTGCTAGGCCGACTACCACTCTGGCATACCGACCGCACAAATACCTTTAAAATACCTTATTGTGCTAGGACTTACCACGGATCAGCCGCAAGTGCTGGATCACCCTTCACTCACCGCGACACTCACCAGAATGAATTCAATCGCTAGCTGCTATGATGGCATGGTACATGACGACTCAGCAGTGTCCTAATTTTCTAAATACTCAACTCTATTTTAATTATTACTTTTAATATTATTTTGAACTATTCTAATCCATTAAATATTTTATATTTAATTGCGCGCCCCCTTACAATAGAAATGTATGCTTGGACGTTTAAACAGACATATGCCCAAAGACACACCAACAGCAGGCTTGGGACCAAAAAGGGGAGGCCTAATTTGGCATATTCTATCTTCCACCTCACTCCACAAGATTACAAGATTCCCATATAATCTAGTACCAGACTTGAACTATAACATTCTTGACGGAAGAAAGCTTTTAGAACATTCTAGTAGAGGATGTAGAATTTAATGCAGGCAACTGCTCTGCTCCGTTACAAAGCACTGTATAACGAATAATACTGCCCTTTTATTTTTATTTTGTTGTTGCTGTTGACTACGCTCTTAGCCCTTTCCAAAAAATGAAATGGATCCTCCAGCCGAATCTCATCAGTCGTGTTGACTTTGCCCAGTCAATTAGCTTCCACATTTCCTTTAAAGCCGCAATAACTCCGGATCTATTGTAAAACCATTTCTACCACGTTTTCCGATCAGTTAGTTAATAAACCTAAAACGTACAAGAATGTTACAAGATTCAGTCGGAGCGTAGATTTAGTTTATCTTGAGAGGGTCTTTTCAGCTTTTTTGTTTGAACATTTAACATACCCCCGTTTGGAACGACTCTAACTAATCTAGCAAAAACTCAAGCCATATCATCTTTACAATGATTATAAGAAATAAAAAACTTATAACACTTTTGGAATGAGGAGAAAAAAAAAATGTAGAATTTTTTTCTGTCAAAAATTAAAGTAGAGAAAACAAAAATATTAATAATAATAATAATAATAATAATAATAATAATAAAAGGAATGAAACATTAAAACCAATATTTTTTCTACAAACTGGTAGATTAAAAATGAACTGTAGTGTCATTTATTGAAATCTCTCTCTCTCTATGCTATTTCTCTTACGCCTCTCTCACTCACTCTTACATTATTCATCTAAGCATACAAACACCAAGAGAAGAGAAAATTTAGAAAAACAATACAGAGAGGAGAAACAATACGGTTGAGCCGATGAATGAGAATGCCAGGAAGGGGGAAACTGGCTGGTAGAAAAAAATTATTTGCAAACAAGTTGGACAGGCTGTCAGTAAGTTGGTTATATACAACATTCGATGAAACATGAAGCTTTTATATATATATATATATATAACATTGTATATGTATTTATTTTTAATATAAAAATATCCTGTCCACTGTAGCTTTGTGTACATTTCTGTTAATTATTTTTTGATGTTTTTTTATTTATTTATATATTTTTTAGATATTTTTCTTAATGAAAAGGTTTGAAAATCAGTATAATTCTTTCTAGGCATCAACAGATTTAACTGAGTAATAATAATAATAATAATAATAATAATAATAATAATAATAATAATAATAATAATAATAATAATAATAATAATAATGTTTGATTCAAGATGCCCCCCCATACTACAAGTATGACCCCCTGCCAGTGCTGGAAGACGCGCGGTGTCTCCTGTACTGGGACAGAGAGGTACTGACGGACCATGCCGTCCCCAACACCCGGCGGGATGTGATCTGGCATAACAAAATAACAGGCAGGGTGTGGCTGATTGATGTATCTGTCCCGGATGACGCCAACATAGCCCGCGCGTATACCACGGAATTGGCTAAATACAGGCCACTGGCGGCTGAAATGTCTGCTGTATGGAGAGGAGTCTCAAGGGTGGAGATAGTCCCGTTGATTATTTCAGCCACGGGACTTGTGCCGCGGTCGCTGGGGGAGAACCTCTGCATGATGGGAATCAGGCGGACCATCATGTACGAGATGCAGCAGGCTGTGGTACTCCACACCTGCCGCATTGTAAGGGAAGTGCTAAGGGAAGACGCCAGAGACTAGCACGGACATATTTTTCTTTTTCTTTTTCTGTTGTCTTTATCATAGGACAATTGTCCGGTTCCAGTAAGAACCGTAATACCAAATAATGAAAACAGGTTCCTCCCTTGCCTGCGGGCCGCGAGGGATTGTAAAAAAAAAAAAAAAGGAATAAAAAAAAAATAAATAATAATAATAATAATAATAATAATAATAGTATATTGCTTTTGGCAGCAAGCCCAAACGCACAATGGAGTTGGGTGTAGAAAGAATAGTACTGAATATTTTTTCTATATAATACAATAAAAAAAATTATACTTATTTCTAAAAATTAGAATAAACAGCAATTATCTTATTATATTCAATGACCGCAAGGGATATCTGTTACATGCAGTTACTTGGAGAATAGCGAACCCACGGTTTAACAAAGCTCAGTACACCATGTACTTCTTCAGAACAGTAAACAATACACTTAAATTACGTACATACACTCCACTCTTTACAGCCAAGAACATACACAGTACACAAACTAGAGTTTCCGTCCCTAGTTAAGTGGCGTAAGCTAAGGGAGAAGGAAGGGATTAGCTCAGTGGTAGCGCGCTGGACTAGCAACGCTTAGGTCCCGGGTTTGAATCCAGCATGCTGTCCTCAGATTTTCTCTTCCTAGAAGCCTCTACAAACTCACTGTCCGGTGATAGGCAGTGTTGTCTATACCTAGAGAACACTGCTTAGAGACCGGCAGTGCACTAAGAAGGCTCCGGGAGACCCAATAGATCTTTCAGGTCGCATTGCGATAATCCCCTACAAAAGTGTATTGTATTCAAAATAGGAATAAACAGAATATTTTAAAATAGGTACTACAGAATATTTAAAAAAAAATATATATATACTAAATACAACATAACTTTATGATTCAGTAATTAGATAGTAACAATAATAGTTAACATCAGGGACATTTTTCGTGATGGCCTGCTTTATTTTGTGGTCATCGACCGGTTTCGGGAGTTTGCTCATTAACAGGATTCAGTTTACAAATCTGAATTGCCTTGTGCACGTCTGTTATCACACTATCTGACAAAAGCATCATGAAGCTGGGCAAAAACGCCCCGAAACCGGTCGATGACCACCAAAATAAAGAAGGTATCACGGAAAATGTCTCTGATGCTTTCCAGCTCTGTGGAACCAACCACCACAACAAATAATAAATAGTTAGTCTGATGTATCTCTCAGTTGGCTGATCGGCCAGGGGGTATCATAAGAAAAACACTAAAAAAAAGTTTTAAGTGTTTTTTATTAATGGCCCGACGTTTCGACAAACATTGTTTGTCTTCTTCAGGGGCTATCTTAGAATCGGGAAATTTTGTATGCTCTATT